>PVKN010038564.1:0-11042 GCA_004027915.1 Capromys pilorides
CCCGGGGTACATCAAAGCCTCTCTGAATGATGTCCCATTCATCTGGTAAATGTTCCACTATTGGGATTAGTCCAGGGCTCAATCCAAAGTGCGCAGGCAACCTGGGATCCTCTTCCTGTACATCGCTTCACCTTAGATTTATTAGTCAAAGTCAGTTTTATGAGCCAAGAACAAAGCTTGATCAGCCAGGGCAAATGTAGACCCAAGACCTACTTCTTTCTTTTTCTGTCTTGCCTTTAACTGCTCTGGGTTTCGATTCTCCACCTAAAAAGCCAGATGCTTGGGTTTCAACCTAAGCCAGGAGTCTGCAGGCAGGAGGTTCCCAGTGGTGTGAAAACCCCTAACATTTTGGGAGGTAGGAGAAGGGTATCCCACAGGAGGGTCAGAGACAGTGGCAAGGCTTTTGCTACTTAGGAGCAGAAAATCTTTGATTTAGGGGGAGACCCGCGAAACCTGACAAGAGTGCAAGTGTGCTGAGAGGTGGACTGTCAAGGAGCCACTGTCACAGGCGCTCTGCACTCCTAAACAGGTTGACGTCACTCTCACAGCAGTGGGCTCCTGCTGCACGTTCCACCCCTCCTACTCTGCTGCCTTTCCTACTTCTCCAGGTCTGTCAGAGGATGATGCAGCATGAAGCCCTTGCCAGATCCCAGCTACCTGATCTTGCACTTCCCAGCCTTAGGAGCTAACAAATGAACTGCTTTCTCCATAAGTGTCCCAGGCTGTGGGAACACAGAAGGCAATTCAGAAAGGACAGAGGGGTGCTCACCCACTGCAGGGTGGAGCTGACCATGGAGGGGAGGTCTGGGTCTACTTCTTCAGCCTCCTGCCCATCTTTGCCAGTAACATCACCTGAACAAATGCCTTTTGTTTCTTATTAACTTGGTCTTAAAACTTTTTACAAATAGGGAAAATAGTACTTATTTTAATAATTTGAGTGTCCAACAATGGTAAGACCAATATGCTGAACAAGAATATAATCAAAAGGTTTTAAAAGGAGAAGAAACAGTAATTTCAAAGCACAAGATGACCATCATAGGCAGTAATTTGCAAACTTATTACCATACACTAAATCATGATTTTTAAAGCAATGTTTTTGGAGCCTTTGATTTTTTTAAAGGCCTTCCGTTGACCATGGCAGTTCCTGGCCTCCCATCATACTCCCAAGAGACAAATGCTTGTATTTCTTTAGCCATTTCTTCATGATTTACTCCCGTATTTCTGATTCTCCTTAATCATGTCCTGACTGCAGTACTCCTTTGGTCCATCTGAGACATACGCATTATCTATTGCCTTCCTGATATGGTAATGAGGATTTAAATCTCTCCTACAATCCTCATTTATTCATTCCCCTTTCCAGTATTTCCATTTTAGTTGTTGTCTTAGTTACTTTTCTTATTGCTGAGCAAAACATCTGACATGTGAAGTTAAAGGAGAAAACGTTCTACCCGCTGCTTCCTGTGAGGCCCTCAGGCCATCTTTTTCTATTTTCTATTTCTTCTCAGCAATCAAGATCTCTATCTTTGTAGTCCATAGCTTGAATGGAGCTTCCGTTCTGGCCAAATTCAAAACGTTTCAAAGTATTCTGCTGGTCCCTTTGCTCTTAATTCTCAACACAGATCTAGCTAAAATCTGCCAACAGTAACAATGCCATGGCATCAACACTAGACTGTCTTGAAATTTCTTTTGCAAGATCAATTAGTCTGCCACTCTTAATCTCAGTGTCAGGCAAAGTCTCTAGATATAAGCAAAATGCAGGCAAACTTTCTGCTAAGGTATAACGCACATGGTCTGTAGTCCAACAATCACTGTAGTCTTTCTTCCCAGCAAAAATCTGCTGAGCCTGGTCCTTACCTTCAGGATTTCCATCAGCATTCTGGTCTTGTATCTAATGACCAGAATCTCCTATTAAGCATAGCCTAAGACATTCTAGCTCTCCTTTCTTCAGCCAGCATCTCTGCACCCTTCCAAACTCTTCCCACAAGCCAGTCCCAAAGGCTCCTGAACCACATGGTCAGATACCATCACAGCAGGGACCCCAAATTCTGCCTTAGTTAACTTTTCTCATTTCTGAGACAAAGTAACCAACACTCAACATTAAAGGAAAGCACCCAATACTCAAAGCTAAAAGATGAAAGATTTATTTAGTGCACACTCTGTGGAGGTTTCAGTCCATAATCAGCTGGCTCCAAGACAGGTGGCACAAAGCAGAAGGATAAAAACAGTTTATGGTAGGCAGAAGGTAGCAAAGCAACAAAGAACTTTAATGGGACCTTTGTTCCCCTTTTATCTTGTCCAGGCTACTTAGGGCAGGTAGCACTTACACCCTTAATCCTAGTGTCTTTGAGCCAAGCACTGCCCATGAATCAATTCCACTGTCACACATTGTGGATCCAGGCGACTCTCAAAATCCCCACCTATGACTACATGAGGCTTTGAGGGGACATCAAGATACTAACCATAACAGTCATATCCCAATTTTAAAATTAAATCCACCTTCCCAGTTTCCCACTGCACTGTTCACATTAGCCAAGGTACAGAGTCAATATAGATGGCCATCAATCAGTGAATGGGTAGAGAAATTAAAGCATGACTATATCACCGGATGATAGATATCCTTTAAAAGAGAAGGAAATCTTGCCATTTGTGAAAACACAGATAAACCCAAGGAACGTATGCTAAGTGAAATAAGACCAGCAGAGAAAAACATACTGCATGACCTCATCCACATGTGGATGCTAAAAATGCTGATCTCATAGAAGCAGAAAGACAACAGAATGTCATTACCAGACATTTAGGGACAAGGAAGTACTGGTCAAGGAACACATAATTATAGCTAGAGGGAGGCATGGATTTTAATCTGTATGCAGACAAGGCAAATACCAAGAGAAAGTAGATGCTTAATTGTCCAGGGATCAGGGAGTAAGGTAGAGGGGCAGAAATGACAGGGGAGATAGGGAGAGAAACGAGGAATGCCTGATAATGGTTGTAGAGTTTCTCTGTCATGTCACAAAAATATTCTAACATTGTGTGATTGCTGCTTAGCTCTGTGAACATACCCAGACCCACTGGATGGCACACGTAAAACAGATGAGGTGGAATACGTGAATCATATCACAGTGAAGCTGTTTATAAAAAATTAAAAAGTTCTGACTCCATAATGATTATGACATTTTCTACTGAGCCAAGTACTAAGTTATAATCATATTTCTTTTTTCCAACTTTTGCTTTTCTAACATTAACAAATGTCTTGCTTTGTATCTAGTAACATAAGTTGTATGATATAGATCTCCAAATGCTTAACCATACAAAACAAGCCTTCAGAGTCCATCTGTCCCAGAGACAGCCCTTGGCCACTGGCTCCTGGTGGCACTGGCTGGACTCCAGTCAGATGTGCAGGACTCTCCTGAGACTCTCCTTTCTGTCCTGCTGCTTTGATCCTCTAGACCTGGTTTTTTTACTTATTTTTATTTTTTGATCTTTTACTTCATTTCTTGAAATTCATCTGATGGCAGCTTCTAGACATTGAGGCAGGGGGTGTGAATTTTTGAGTCTTTGGAGGTAGGGACATTTTTTGCTACCACAATGACTGGTAGTTTCACTTAGCACAGAACAGGACATAATGAGTTAATATTAATTCTCCCATAGGTCACATGCAAGAACCAAAATTCCATTCTAATTCCTGTTCCTTTTATGTCACTGCCCATCCTGTGTTTCAAATGCATAGTGACCCCTGGTTGTCTTTTTTATACTTAAAGTGAGGACTGCAAAGCTCACTGAAGGGTATAGAATGTAACTTGCGGATTTCTACCTCAGTCTATTTCCAGTTTGACACCAGGTAATGTATAAGTGAAAGAAGTTTACTCAGCTCACAGTTCTAGAAACAAGTGCAGCCATGATCCTGGCAAAGGTGCCACTGACTCTGCCACTACAAGTCAATCAGCACCACAGTGACAGCCCATCCGAGAAGGAGCAATAAACCCAGATAGGAAGCAACAGCTCCAGGAACTGACCATGGTCCTGAAACAACTGCTTTCATCATTTCTGAGGGTGACACTTGCAAGATCTAATTAGGTGCTACCCATAAAGTCCCAATGCCTCCCCCACACTGGCACACTAAGGACCTGGGTTTCAGCACAGAAAACTCCAGGAGATGCATTCAAATCATATCCACACCAGAACAACTTCCTTCCATTTTCCTTGGAAGACACCCCTCTCCTCTCCTCACACTTGGAAGTGTTTTCTCTGGAGGCCATAAAAAGAGACCTACAATATCCTGTCTTAAGGAACTAGAAAAAGAGGAAGGTAGAGTCCCTTTCAAGGCCACAACCCTAGTAACCTAAAGACCTTCCCCAACCTCACCTCTTAAAGGTTACAGTGTCTCTCACTGACTGGGGACCAAGACTTTTTCACATGGATTTCTGCTTTCTGAGTGACCAGAAAAATAAGTTAAAGGCCCAGGCCCACACAACACCATGAAAACCTCTTCTTGTTTTCTTCTGCTTTCTGCTACCTGCCTCATCCTACTTTCTGGGGTCTCAGGAATGAGACTCTAAGAGGTCTGTATATAGAACCAGCATGTCCCCCACAGCCAGTTTATTGCCAAGCATCAAAAGTTAGGGCTAAGGATGTAGTTCAGGGTAACAGCATTTGCCTCACATTAAAATTGTAATATCTTTACATGTGCTAGATCTTGGACCTTGGGAGTTAGGTAATGGTAAACACAGAAAACCAATCAGAATTGCCATGGAGGGAGGAGCAAACATGAACAACCAATCAGAACTATTCAAGCAATCAGAAGTCAGCACATCAGGAAGTCAATCAGAAGTCAAGAGCTCTCTGATTTCAGCTAATAAGAGAGGACTTCTGTCATTGCCATCTGAGATACTAATTGATAGAGGCTGAGCATCCCTAATAGGAAATGCTTGGCATCTTCAGTGTTTCTGATTTCTAGGGTTTTGATTTTCATAGGTTAGGTCATGCCTGTGCTCTCAAAAGTTGGATTTGGGAGCCTTTTGGATTTCTTGATTTCAGCTTAAGGATGTCCAATCTATATGAAGCAACTGATAAAGGACAGGACAGAGATGAGGATGACCTGTGTCATCCTGATGAAAGAGGTTGTCTAGCAGCAAATCTAGAGACAAAGAGAATATTATTTTCTGTGCTATGTACAAAAAAAAACTACTTGAGAACCTAAACTCCAAAATTTCTCATACAGAATGTATTTTCCTAAGTTTTGGGAATGTGGAAGCACTGAGCAGGGTTTGGGGTTGAGGGAGGGATAGCTTCCTTCTCTGCTCACATACTACCCCTGCAGATTACTGGGGGCTCTACGTTTTTTGGAATCCAGTGGTGGAGCAGGTAGGATTGCCTAGAGAATTCATGATCAGGTCTACAAGCCCACGTTGGGCTCAGGCCTGCTTATCAGTCCTCAAGGGGAGCATGTCAGATGCTCATCCAACAGCTTCATTGGCTGGCCTGCTGTAATAAACACATGGCAGACAACCCCAGTTATGGAGATGGCAGCATCCATCAGTAACCTGAGGACTGACATTCTATCATTTGGATACACATGAAGGCTGGGGATTTATAATAGTCTGTTCAAAGAGATAGTTCAAACACAGTGGCTTGCTTTGATCAGCACATCCCTATAGAAGGATGAATGATTTAAAAGTCTATAGAACAGGGAATCCGGGCTTCTTTTACAAAACTACAGGTTCCTGCAACATAAATACCCTGTCCACAGTAAGAGTGAGTAAGGAACAACAGGGATGTCATAGATGGTGTCTCTTTCCTCAGTTGGACCAGGTTCTATCAAGTGGTATGGGCAAAGGACAGAGGATGCCCATGGCCTGTGAAAGGAGAGCAAGGAGAGTGGGCTGGACAAGTCACAGAGTGACAATGCAGGTGCAGGGGTAGGGGTGGCAGGAGGATTAACAAAAGGCCACTAATATCTTGTGAAGGCAACCAAGAGCTTGTCTTCCAAAATAACAGTAAGTACAACTTACTCTGAGTCCAGTGGGACCATGATATACCCCCAACCAGGGACGGGAAGTATCTGAGGCTACACAAACTGTAAAGACCAAAATGACCTTCCCCAGGCAGAGCTAGAGTCTGGATGAGATGGAGTCTAGATGCTCACTTATGGATGCTGGCACAAAATCAGATGTTCTGCTCAACAGAAGCACTTCACACATCGCCTTCTGCACAAGTAGGATGAAAAGTCCTTGATTTTTTTTTCTTAACCTCTTTCTTGTGAAATATTTCTGTGCTTTTCAGAGCAGAAAATGCAGGGAGTATGAAAAGGGCAGTGAGATGCTGTGTTCACTGCCTGTCCATGGGCAAGACACAAAGCCTGACGTGGACAGCTCCAGGCGGAAGGGTTCCTGCTGGTGGGTGGTTTCAGCCTTTCAGTGCCTGGGCAGCTGGCTGTGGCCATGGCAGAGAAGCATGACAGAGGAAAGCTGTTCACTTGATGGGGCCAGAAGCAGAAAGAGAGCAGGGAGGAAGGGACGAGATACAGTTACACCTAGAAATGTGCTTTACTTACCCCTTAGGTGTCTCTCAAGTCAACCTAGTGGACAGTCGAGGTTGGCCATCATGGATGCCCACTAGCCAGCCAGCAAGAGGCCAGTACAAGCAGGAAGAAAACCAGTCTGGCTGGTGTAGGCCTGGGTTGGAGAGGCAGGCAGCCTGCCTGGACTGGAGGGCCAGCAGGGAGTCACAGGCAAGGGAAGGCAAAGACCAGGGGGACTCTTAGTACCCTAAAGCAGGAGTCTTTGGAGGGCCTAGCTTTGGGGTGTCATGGTTTGGAGAAGGGCTTCGGCATGATTTAGTTAGGTATGGCAGAGGCTGTGTCCTGGAGAGGTGAAGCTTGGGGTGGGACTTGGGAAGGCTGTACTTCTTGGGAAGTCAGAAGGAAGTCACAGTGCAGGGAGGCTTTGGACCTCCAGGAGCTGTTTAGTGAGCACCAATCTCTGGTACAAATAAGTCCTAGGGACCATGCCCGAGATAAAGCCATCTTGGACTTTAAGGATTTTCCTGATTATTTTCACAAAGATGTATTTCTTTGTCCATCTGGAAAGGAATATCACCGTCTCACCCACGTGATGTGAGCACTCTACCACTGGACTATAGCCACAGCTGCAAGAAAGATGAATTCTTTTTTCTTTTTTTTTTTTTGTGTGTGTGTGTGTACTTTAGTGAAGAGTGTACAGAGTGTTCAGGGTGTTACTACTAGATCAGACTTGTAGTGATCCACCTGTTTACAGCCTTCCTAGAGCTGGGATTATAGGCGCACATCACCACACCCAATCTCAATTGCCATCTCAGTACATTCTGGGGGTAGGGCTGGCCCAGCAGGCCCAGGGATCAAATTCCTGTCCCCTGCCCATGCCTACGGGTGCTTTAATCCACCGAGCTGTTTGGCCAGCCCAGGAAAGATGAATTCTAAACTGGACTTACATCATAGACAAAAAGGCCAGATGCAGACTCTAGAGAATAGCAGGCTGAGCATTTGTGACTCTGTAGATCCCATTAAGCACCTCCCAGCAGCCATTCCGTCAGGGTCCCATCATGTCTGTCATTGAGAGGAGTTAGCTGAGCAGAAAATGGTACGTTCACCACAGAAAGTGAGACAGTCAGAAAAGAATCCTAGGCCTTCTGGGGGCCACAAGACACCTCAACTGCCTCCCAGTGGAAATCACAGCAAGAGGCCCCTGGAGGAGGCTAGAAGATGAGTTGGTGAGCTGAAGAACACATATGTGCCGCCACAAAACCATGGCTAATCAGGGAGCACAGAGACACAGCCCCAGCCTCTGCACCAAGGTGCCTTCAGAGCCAGTGTGCGCATGAGTGTCAGTCTGGTCCTCCACACACGTGGAACACGGGTGCAGGGCCCCTTCTGAGTACCAGCAGCAACTGTGTGCCAGCCCCAGCCCACATCAGAGCACAGCTCCTCTGTCCACTGGCCCCAGCAGAGTTGCTTCCAAGACACAGAAGACATCAATCTGTATCACCAAGTGTGCAGCATCTGCATGCCCAAGCACTTGAGCAGATGTGTCCCATGTGCCAGTTCCTGCATCCCTCAGCAATCCCTTAGGGAAAGTACTGTGGCTAGCTCCACGCTACAGAAAAGTAAACAGAGGCTAGAGTGATCTTTCTACATGTCAAAGGCCACTGAACTAGAGAGTTGTAAAGCCCAAGCTTAAAGCTGGCAATGAAAGCCCTCTGGCTCATATCAAGACTGCTGTAGCTTTGGGCTGCTTAAGGAATACCCATGAGGGCCTACTGTGTGTCAGGGCCAGTGTGAGAGCTGAGAAGACAAACATCACTGAGATCAAGCCTGTCTTCCTTCAGTGTGGACATAGGCGGGGACTCCAATGAGGGGATGGATACACAAGGCTCTCTAGGAGCACACAGTAGGGCAACTACCATGAGCCCAGAGTCAAAGAGTTACATTTTAAAAGTCAACTGGAAGCTAGCCAGCAAGATACCCCAAGAAATTGAATTTTAATTCTTCTCAAACAGTTAAGCCCTTCCTTGTGCCAAGTCAAACCCCTGGGAAGCTCCAAATCTGGATGATATCATTTTGGCTTCAAGGAGAAAAACTCACACTGAATGAGAATATCACATTGTTTATGCCTTTGGCTATCAGCCAGGGCTGAGAGAGGCAACCACCATATGAATCACATTTGCATTGTTTGTAGAACTGCAAGCAAAGACACTATCCATTATGTTGTTCCATGTTCCTTATCTAGAAATGCTTGTGATAAATGCCTCCCAAAGCACAAAGCTAAAAAGGAGAAGAAGAGGAAGAAGAAGAATAAAAGATTGAAAAAAAGAGGCCTCTCTCCCAATGGACTGGAATTCTCTGCTGTGAGCACAGGGGTGATGCATTCCACTTGTCTCTGCTTGCCTTGCCTACCAGGCAGCTCGGAACTCAGGGCAACGTGAAGAGCTTCTTGCAGGCTCTGTTTCCTGGCACAAGGATTCCTTTGCCCTTAGTTACTGTAACATTGTTTTCACAGATTTCTCCTTTATTTCTCTCAGCCAGCTGTGGAGAGGCATTTGACACATTCCTGGTGGACGTGTCTGTGGGTACTCTCCAGAATGTGTATGGGTCCTTGAGTCCACATCGCTGCCATGCTGCATGACCTGACCAAGGCATTCTTATCCTCATCCACAAAGCAAGGGGGCCATGGAAGATGATGTTGATGCAGCAGGCACTGAACAAGAGAGCTCCTCCTCGTGTGACCTTTCCATGCTAGACTCGGGTATGTTGCCATCCCTTGTCCTTAAGCCTCAGACAAATCTCAGCCCTTAAGAGACAATAAGTAAGAGGTGCCTACAACACAATAGGCTCGTGGGAAATACAACAAAAGCCAACAGATCTGACCAGAGAGTGGATGAGAGACAGCTGAATCACAAAATTATTCCCCCTTTTAGGCAGATGTGTAAAGAGAACACTGCCTCTTTATTTCCCAGAACTTCCTTCTCAAGCCTCCAGTTCCATCTTTGGACACCCAGAGCGAAAAGCACATTGTTGACTTCACATCTGGGTCACTTCGGGACCAGCTGCTCCCTCTGGTGGGTGCTCAGTCTTCTGCATCTCCCGCAGCCTGCTCCTGGCCCCTCTCTCAATGCTGTCCCTGTGAGGGCTGGGTTCTAGTGACCTAGTGGGTGCATGGAGGGCCTCAGAGATGGCATGTCTGGTCTAGACCTTCCCATGTGCTTGGTTTCACCAGTATGCTTGAAGGCTGGCTCCTCACTGGGTCAGCGGTGGGAGCCCCTGCCTGGCTGACCTGGCTCCCATGAGGCACAGACCCTTCTCCAGCTCTGCCACATTTTCCCTTCGACCATAGCTGGCATGGTCCTCCCCAGGGTCCCTGTAGGAAACACATCGCATCTTGTTCCAATCTCCCTCTACCTTTGCAGAAAGGATCAGAAAATGAGCTTGTGGCACCAGAAAGTGGACTAGCACACCCTTTCTGACAGCAGCTGTCCAGGTCTCGATTCACATTAGGAAAATTAGCTAGGGACCACTTCTAGAAAACCAAAGCTTTATTTTATAAAATTAAGCCCCATTGAACCCCATTGATATTTATCTGGAATGATTCATCTAAATTTTATAGACCCTACACTTTCTTCAGCTGAAACCCATGATCAGTCCAGAACAACACATGGGATCAATAGTTTTAATTGTAAAGAGACAGCAGGGGCTCTGGTTGCCCCAACCTGTTTAAATCTTGTGTGTAGAGCTCCTGCTACACTTTGGGTGGCCAGGAGGAAAGCGTGTGAGTTCACCTTCACAGCATGGTGCCAAAGGGGTGGAACAGGCAGAAGGGACAGAGCCACGCCCCAAATGGAAGAGAGCAGGAGCTATAACCTCCCAGGGAAGAAGAGACCAAAGCAGGGAAGGAAAGGCTTCAGCCAGCACACGCTTCCTCTGGAGGGCTGTCTTCTTATACCAAGACTGGCTCCCCAGGGGTGGGATCCCATCTGAGTAGGGTATATTCTCTTTCTTTCTTTCTTTCTTTCTTTCTTTCTTTCTTTCTTTCTTTCTCTTTCTTTCTTCCTTCCTTTCCTTTTCTGTCTTTCTTTCTTTCTTTTTCTTTCCCTTTTCCCTTCCTTCCTTCCTTTCTTCCCAGTATTGGGGTCAAACTCAGGACCTTGTGTTTGCCAGGCAGGCACTTATGCCACTGAGCTACATCTCCAGCCCCCAACCCCAACAGAGAAAAGACTTGGTCTGTTTAGTGATTGATAGATGGGAGCAGGGGAAAGAAGAACTGGACCCATGCATCAATCTGTGACATTTGTTCATTTATTCTTCCAATTTGGGCATGGTTAGTTTCCATAATCAGAAAAATACTATAGTGGCTCAAATCCCAGATGTGCTACATGCCAGCTGGTATCTTTGGAAAAGTTGCCTGACCCTTCTGACCCACATTTTCTACTCTGTTTTTCGAAATCATCTTATATATTTCACAATGCCTGTACCTTTTAATGTGTTTTTTAAGAATATTTGACAGCATGAGGGCAAA
>PVKN010038565.1:0-11037 GCA_004027915.1 Capromys pilorides
TTTCTTTTCTCCCTTCCCCATTCTAGTTGCTCTTTCCTTTTGAGCAGTTTCTTTCCCTTTCACAATATCTATTGTATATTTTGGATCTTATTTACTCTCAGTTTCTCACACTGAGGGGACAATCCAATGTTTACACGCATAGGTCTGATTTATTTCACTGGACTACAGTCTCTAGTTGCATCCATTTACTTATAAAAGCCTTGAGTTTCTCTTTTTTGTAGCTGATTAACACTTCATTGTATAAACACACCACGTCTTTCATATCCCTTCCTCTGTTGGGCATTTGGGTGTTTGCTCAATGATGGGCACTTCCTTTGCATGTTATTTTGGTTTTGCTTGTTTGTTAAGACAGGATCTCACTGTGTAGTTCATGCTGGCTTTGAACTCACTTTGCACCCATGGCTGGCCTTGAACTCATGACAGTCCCCCTCCCTCAGCTTCCTAAGTGCTGGGACTACAGGTGTTTGCCACCACACCCAACTCGCTTAGCATTTTATAGGTTCTTTATTCTTTAAGAAAGTGTTTTGTTAGTATGTTTTTGCTATACATAGTGAGTACGTTCATCATGGGGACTGTTTGATAAATAGCTATCTCTGCCATCTTACTCCTTTCCACCTCTCCTTCCCCTCCTCTCTCTCCGCTCCCACCCAAGCCCCTTCCCATCTCCACAAAGTCAACCTCACAGTCTCCTACCCCCCCTTTCTCGCTCCTCCCTCCCCTCCCTCCTCCTTCCCCCTTCTTCACCATTGTTGCTGTTCTCCTCCTCCTCTTCCTCCTCCTCTTTGTCTTCCTTTTCCTCAACAGGGTTTCACTGTATAGTTAAACTGAACTCGCCAAGATGTTCCTGCTTCAGTTGGGATTATAGGTGTGCACCATCACAACTAGCTGCCTATCATCTTTTTTGCTTGTTTGTTTGTTTGTTTGTTTTGCTCTTTTAAAATATGCTTTGGATTTTCTTTAACCATCATAGTAATTCTCTAAGGTTATAGGCTGAGAATTCTCTTTTTTCTTTTTTGTATTTTAAGGAAGGGCCTACAGGGTTTTAGGGTCTCACCACTAGATTGGATTTGTAGTGATCCGCCTGTTTAGAGCTGGGATTACAGGCAGGCATCACCATGCCCCATCTCAATTGCCATATCAGTGCACCCTGGGGGCAGGGGCAAAACTCCAGGCCCTGGGATCGAACCCCCTGCCCCTGCCCCTGCCCCTGCACCTGCTTGCGGGCACTGTAATCTGCTGAGCTATTTGGCTGGCCCTAAAGATTCTTTATTTAAAATGCATGGGACAAGCAATACCTTAAGTTTTGGAGTGTTGGGTTTTGAAATATTTGCATAGACCTCACTGGTTGAATATCCTTTATCTGAGACTCTGAAATCTGAAATGCTCCGGAACCTGAAAGTCTTAGCGCATCCACAATTTATTGTTTGTTGAGAAGACTGAGAGTACAGAGCTTGTTTAGTTCTGGATCCCTTATGGTTTTTGCCTAGGTGTCCCCCCAAAACCTCAAGCAGTCAGGGGAGGCTTCTGGAATTTGTAATTGATTATTGTGCAAATGGATGCTGTACCTGCCCTGGGGCAGGTGATTTACTTTTCAATGTAAGGGAGGAAGTTAGCTGCTTGAGCTGCTGCTACCTCTCCCTCTGCGCTCTTGCCCTTAGCTGCTACCGCGAAAGGTTGCCCTCTGCCCTGTTCCACTCAGCCTTGGAGCCAGCTGAATATTGACTGAAACCTCCCGTAACGGTGAGCTAAATAATCCTTTCCTTCCCTTATTTTGAGTGTCGGGTATTTGTCCCAGCAATGAGAGAAGAGTAAGACAGGATCCAAAGCTGTATTTACAGGAAACGTTGAACGTAGGGTGGCGAGAAGAGTAGAGAAGGTGAGAAAGCCGCCGCCGTGGCCGAGCTTGCGGTAGGGCCCTGCCTAGCCAGGAGCTCAGTCGCACTCTACTTCAAACAAGTCCACCTCTGCAAGGCGTTTGTGAGACAACCAGGAAACTGTAAACACACCCGAGAGATCCGATCAGTGAACGTGTGAGGCGTGATAGTGTATGGAGGCTGTGTTGAAGATTCTTTTATCTTCCTGAAGTGCATTCGCAGCTGCCTCCTGAAACGGTTATGGATGACATGGGAACTACTTCCAGTAGCGCAGCATGGGGGCTGCAGCCTGCAGGAACCGGCGGCGGTGCGCGTCGCGCTGTGTGTTGCCCTTCTTCCTTGGAGGTGTGTTTGAGATTTTCCATTTGGAGTGTGCTGAAACATCTGCGGTGACTCAGGCGGGCCATGTCGTGTGTTCCTCCTTGGTGGGGCTGCAGCTCTCTAGGGAGGCTGTGGCTGCTGCCGCTGCCCACTCGTGGATTCCGGTACCTGCAGCCATGGTGCCTCCCTCAGGGAGCAGCAGCCTGGGCTTTGTGGGCAGGGGACAGCACAGCCAGCCAGGTCCCCAACGCCAGCCACCTAGGCCCCACGGCCGGGCATGTGCTGGCGGCACCACCGTCCTACGCACACATGGCTGGAAGGCAGCCCCAGCTGCGCTTTAATTAAACCTGAAAATCCATCAAAGGCTCTGCCGCCTCCGGGCTCAGTTCTCCTGAGTCCCAGGTGGGGTCAGCTCGTGACTGGCCGAGAGCCAGGAGAAAGGTGGGCCACGGGTTCCCAAGTCCCCTGCCCAAAATCAACAGCAGCGCCCAGCAGCCTGACTTACTGACCGGATGCAAATGAAGCCTGGCATTTGGAGATGGCATTAAAGGCCCTAAGTCAATACTCTGCAGGCAGGATTCCAGCCATCACGGCCTCACTTTCCCCCAGACCACTGGAACATGTGTGAATGTAAGGTTTTCACTTCACTCTTAAATCGAGCAGGTAGAGAAGACCGGGTCTGTGTGGCCGGCCATTCTGTCCCAGGCAACCTTTCCCTTTGTTTGTGCAGGTATCCAACATGCGTTAAGCACCTGGGGTAGCTTTCATAGCTGATGGCACCTCAGGAAGTTCAGCCATCCCCATTTGACAGATAAAGAAACTGAGGTTCTGCCAGGTAAAATGACTTGTACAAGGTCCCTTGGTTAGCAAGAGAAAGAACAAGGATTTCAGTCAGTCACTTCACGGAGACACAAGCCCAGTTCTTTGCCCACCCTGACTCTACTGGCTTTCCTGGATAACATGTACTCAAGCACGATAGGTTCTGGCCCCAGTGTGAATTGCTGAATTATTATGGCGGTCATCGAATATGGCTGAAGCCCTTGAAACAATAGCTTCTCTCCCCCAGAGACCACCTCCCCGCTTCCAGCTCAACCCAGGGTGCAATTTCCTTTCACCTTTCCCGCTGCCTCAGGAAAGGTCCCAATCAGCTCCTCAAGGATATCTAAACATCCTCCTCAAACCCCACCCCTGGCAAAAGGCCATAAAAGCCTCAGCCTCCCTTTGTTCCAATCCAGAGAATCCTTGATCTTCCTGCCTCTCTCTGTGTCCTCAAAGATAATAAAGCCCCTTTCCCATTTTTTTTTTTTTTCCATTTGATATTTTGTTATACAGGTCTTGCTTTAACTTGCCCTTGACCACCCAGCAGAAAAGCTTAAACATGACCCATAAAACATAAGGCTAGTTTAGTATGCTGAGCTGTAAAAGGCTCAAATCAACAGCTTCCAACATTCCCAGTTTCGCCAGTGACCCACTGCAATTATGGAACATTGGACTATGTATACAGCTACCCTTTCCCTTTTTCCTTCTGCCTGTTTCTCTGCTGTGATGCTTGAAAAACCTATCAATGCATCTAATAAATGATGGCAAATCAACAGTATCAATAATTTAAGAATGATTAAATCAGTAATTATAAAAATAAAATAGCCACAAGTAGTTATTCTTAACCAATAATGGTCAATAATTTACAGTTTCTCCAGTCTTTATAGGTGTTGGCAATTTTTCTAGTTTGTTTTCTGTTCCACAAATGGTCTGGAGAGGAGGTGACCTTCAGGTTGGTAGGAGGGTGCAGGCCTGCAATCCCAGCTGAGGCAGGCAGATCTCAAGTTTCAGCCCCTCAGGGGCAGTTTATCAACTTGGTGAGACTTTGTCTCAAAGTAAAATTAAGGAAAGGCCGGGGATGTAGATGGGTACAAAGTTCCTAAATTCAATCTCTAGTACAAATAAAAGGCCTGGCAGCGATGTTTCTGGCCCCGCTATAGGCTGGCTGTGTAACCTGGGAGCAAGTGGTCATTCTGTCTCCCGCAGGAGCAGAGGTCCCTGACACCCCCCTGGCGAGGCATGCAGGGCAGGAGCGGGCACCTGGGAAGCGCTAGCTCCTGGGATGTGGGGATGCCTGGTCAACCCCAGACACCCAGCCCTGCATTTTGGCTCTGGCGGCTCTGTCCTCTCGTTTACAGCGTGTTTATATTACTTCAGTTATTATGCGAGCTAAAAGTGTTTATGTTGATGGTAAAAAGGAAATGTGCAAGACGCCAGCAACATAAACTGAAAGAGCTGGGATTCATTCCCAGGGTTGAGATAAGAGAGGGCGGTGTGTCAGAAAAGCCCAGGTGGAGCCCTGCACACCAGTCTGGTTTTCTGCAAGTGAAACAGTCTTGTTAGATGTGCCTGACTATGGATTCTCCCACACTTATTTGTCTTCATATCTTCTGCATGCAGATGTACCTGTTATGGAAAACTGCTTTCTGAAGCACTGTGATGTTCTGCTCGGCGAATAAAGGCACTTAGCCAGTCCCCCAGGGAGCACTGGAGTTCTTGAGGGGAACTTTCTGCTACTCCAAAAGAGGCTGCATTTTCTGTATAATAAATTCATAGAAGTAGAATTTATTTTACTGCTGAGTGAAAACTTTGTTAGTTTTGAGTTTTGCTGAGTGTTATAAAATTGGCCTACAGATAAGAGAAAGAAAAAGGCAACTGAACTTTAAAGTTCGTCTTTCTTTCCTCTCTTCCCTCCTTTGCTCCCTCCCTCCCTTTCTTTCTTCCATTTCTTCTAGATGAGATCTCACTATGTATCCCAGGCTACCCTTGAGCTCCAGGCAATGCTCCTGCCTCAGCCTCCCGGGTGCTGGAATTATAGGTATGCGTGATAACTCTCTGCTTTGAAGCTGTTCTTTCTTATCAATAATTCCATCTCTCCGTGTCCTCAAAGATAATAAAACCCCTTTCCCTTTTTCCTTCACCTGTTTATCTGCTGCAAGTCTTGAAAAACCCATCAATGCATCTAATAAATGATGACAAATCAACAGTATCAATAATTTAAGAATGATTAAATCAATAATTATAAAAATAAAATAGCTACAAATTATTATTAACCAATAATGGTTAATAATTTACAATTTCTCTAGTCTCCAAGCGCAAAGGCAGAATGGAGCATTTCAGTTACCTTTTTTGAGAGAAGCTCAAAGTTCCAACAGAAGGGATTGTTGGAGATGCTTCTCCCTGGTGACACATCTTAAGGCCTGCAGTTCGCAGACTCCTGCCTTTGGGCGCCCTCATTAAGGACAGGATGTTCTAGAGTAGGAGGCAGAGTCCTGAGGGTCCCTGACGCCTGCGTTTCCGGGCGAAGGGCTTTCTGGGTGGGTGTTTAGAGACTTCACACTGCCCTGGAATGGCAGGCTGGGATGCAGAGCCGGGTCTCTATCCACTAAGGCAGGAAGGAGGCTGGGTGAGCCATCGCCAGGACAGGGCCAGCCCCTGGCGCCCGTACACCAGCCCCCTCCTCTCCTCCGGGCCAGGAAGCAGCTGGGCCTGCCAGTGAGTGGCCTGTGCTGCCTCCAGCTCCTCCAGCAAGGACTGGCCTGTTAGCAGGATGATTTCCTTTTAGGGCTGTCTCTTCATCAAGCCCCACCAACCAGAAGCAGAAAGCCCAGTGACAGAGATAATAAATTACCTCAGGGCCTTGCCAGGGAAGGGAGCAGCCTGCCTCACTCAGGGGCTCTGTGGCTCTGTGTCCTCCGGCCAAGAACTGACTTTCTTGGGTTAGGCTGCTCCCCAGGAGTGGCAGCCCCACCCCATGCAAACCAGGCTGAGCTGTGCTGCATTGGCCTGGGGTCCAGGTGAGGCCCTGGAGTGGTGTATGTGTTCTGATAGTAGGGACTGAACCCAGGGTTCAGGGTTCAGGGACTAGGCTACATCCAAGATTTCTTCCCATTTTAAATTTTAAGGCAGGATCTCACTAATTGGCCCAGGCTGGGCTCAAACTTAAGATGCTCTTGCCTCAGCCTCCCGGAGTTCCAGAATTTCAGGTGTGCACCACCACACCCAGCTGAATTTTATTCCCCCCCACCCTTGACTTTTTTTTTCGGAGAGGCTGATACCTGTGGCTACATCTGGAATGAGACACAGGACATTTGCGCTTTTACCTGGCTTACAGTCTGGTCTCTAGAGACCCTTGTGTCTGGCCAAGCTACCTGGAAGGAGACCGACCTAAGAGCTTGGTGAGCCTGGGTACATGCCTTCATTTCTGTAAACCTCTATTCTCCCATCTGCAGGATGGAGGTAAATGAACTTAATTTCAGTCTCTCGTGTTGGTAGTAACTGCAGTGTTGCCAGGTGTGGTGGCACACACCTGTAATCCCAGCACTTGGGAGGCAGAGACAGGAGGATCAGTGTGAGTTCGAGACCAGCCTGGGCTACAAAAGTGAGCTCAAGGCCAGCCTGAACTGCATAGCAAGACCCTGTCTCAAAAAGACAAAAACAAAACAAAACAAAAAAATTGAAGTGTTAGTTCATGACCCAGATCCTGGTACAAATCTAGCACTTAGGATTACGTGCGGTGGGACGCTTCTCTGCCAGAAAGAAAGATGAGCTTACGGCATTTGTAAGGAAGCATCGCGCCTCGAGACTGTAACGTTCAGTGCAAGAAACCAGATTCATGAGCGTCAATGTCACATGGGTGCTCCTGTGCGATGAAGCCCAGATTATAAAGAGCAGAATAAAAGACAGATAGTAGGAGGTAAGGAGCCGGGGCTTTCTCCAAGGGAGTAGGATCAAGAGGAAGGAGGAAGGGGATGAAGAGAGGAACTAACAGTGTTATGTGGCAGTACCAGCTCCCCACAGGGAGGGTACATGTGTACTAATAAAAAATATTATTCACTATTGGTTTTTTTATGTATTTGGTACAGGGTCTCACGGTGCAGCTCAGACTCCTAGTCATCCTCCTGTTTTCAGCCTCCCCAGTTCTGAGATTACAGGCGTGCACCACCATGCTGGGTCTCAGTGGCCAGCTCAGTGTGCCCAGGGGCAGGGCTGGTGCAACAGGTGGTGCTGGGGAGTGAACCTGGGTCCCTGCGCTTGCCTAAGCAGGCTCTTCGTCTGCTAAGCTATCTCGCCAGCCCTTATCCACTATTGTTACTGTTACTGTCACCATTCCTCTCGAGCCATTTTGCAAACCAAACATTGACTATGGCCTCAGTCCTTCCCATAAGCAGCAGCAATAGTACAGTTTATTATGTCAAGTTGGCTGTGTTCAAGAGGTTCATATAGTGAATGTTTAAGTTAAAAGAAAATGCACTAGAGTTGAAGACACAGGACCATCAACCCTTCTGCAAACACAGTCACCCCGTTGCTTTTGTCACTTTCTGAAGCAGTCCTGGAAGTCCTCTCTTGTCAGTCCTGGCTGCCTTGATGTCCTGAATTGATTCCGAATGTCATTTCCATTGTCATTCTGACTTGGAGCATGAGTGGCAGATCTGGTGAGTCACGTGGATGAGGACACAGCGTGACATTTTCCTTGGCGTCTCCCTTGGGTGACTCCCAGAACTGCTCCAGAAAGGTGGTAAGAACAGTGGGATAAATGCACTTGGGGGAAGGGGGTTATTTTGAGGAACATGAAGGACAATATCTTTTAACGTAATATATCTCTTCTAAATTTAAACGTGCACCACCTATTTGGAACACTTCCTATATGAGAAAGGCTATGCTTTCATTCTCATTTTTATTCATGCATGGGCTGAAGCACAAAGTGTGATTGATCATTCAGCTCATAGTCAGTCTGTGGTAGAAGCGGTTCTAAAACCATATGTAAAGGTTCCGGAATCTACTGCTCTTAACTGCTCTGCCTTCGTGCCTCTTAGTCTATGCTTGTTCATCTTTAAGATAAAAGTGTTTTTTTAAGCTATAGCAGTAATGGGCATTTACTTTTTAGTTGTCCTTGCATTTTAACCAGTGAAATATTAGTTTTTCTTGTAATAGTGTTCTTTAAAACCTTGGAGCATAGAGAAGAGGAACATGAAACTGTTGAGCCAGGACAGTTGTTTTGATTCCTTTGGAGACCAGGATGTCCTGCGTGTGTGACTGCAGGACTGCGAGGTGACCAAGAACTCTCCACTCAGGTTTGACAGCAGTCAGGCTGGTCTCATCCTACTCAGCTAGATGTCTTCCTGGTGCAGGCATGTGGCTGCTGTCACAGCAACATCGAGTTGCTGAAGGTTTCTCACTGCTTCATAACATTCCCTTCCTAGGTTGTCATGGCCACGTGACCAGCAGCTCACACAGGCTGGCGCAGGTCTCCACATCACATCTCTCGTGATACTGACTTTGACAAACACAGTTGATGCTTTAGCCTATTTATTTCTAGTGTTCTTCCTGTGTCATGTGTTGTTGTGGTAGTGTTTGACCTGTGTTCACATTGCTGTTCTCCTATATTGCATTTCCTTTGCAGTGCTGCTGTGAACAATTGTGTTTGTTTTTTGTTGTTGTTGTTGTTGTTTTTTGGTTTCTGTATTTTAGGAAAGGGTCTATGGAGTCTATAGGGTCTCAGTACACAGATGAACTCATAGTGATCCTCCTGTTTTCAGCCTCCCACAGTGCTGGAATTACAGGCATGTACCACCATGCCCAGTCTCCATCTCTGTCTCAACTTGCCCCATGGGCGGGGCCAGCATGGCATGCCAGAGATCGAACCCTGGCCGCTGTGCTCTGCCTAAGCAGGAGCTTTAGTCCACTGAGCTATCACGGGCTGGCCCCGTGAACAATCCTTGAGGATAATTTTTGGTGACTATAATAGAATCATAATATTCTTCTTGAACGGTACCAGACATGGCCCGTGATTCCATCAGTAGTAGGACTCAGATGTTTTTTCAGTTGTCATCGTAAAAATGTAGTAAGGATATTTGCAAAAATCCTATTAAATTCTGCTTCTGTATGGTACTGTTTCATAGAATGGAAATACCAGTTTAACATTGTGAGGTCATTTAAATTTCTTGATGGATGTTTCCAAATTATTTTCTAGAAGGAATGAGCCAGTCCTTGTCCTCAAAAGTAGCTTATGAGAGAATGCCATTTAATTGTATCTTTTTCTGCAGTTATTACTATTTTTTTTTTTTTTTTTTGTTTAACAGGAATAACCATACTTGTTTTTAAGGTTTTAGTCAGCGAGGTTGAACCTTTCCTGGGCATGTAACAATTTCTGTGTCCTCTTTGCTTTCTGTTCTGTTGAGCACTAGAATAAAAATGTATAACTTTGAACAGGTTTCAAACTGCTAGCAATGGAAGGCCAAGAAAATCTGTGGAGACATCCTCAGCACAGTGATGTGCATCATGGCGGCCGGCTACTCCTCGCCTTTTCTCTGCTGCAAAGACTAGGATTACTTTTATCCGACCTTGGCTGCTGTCTTCTTTGGAAAACCTTACCTGCACGCATGCCAAATCCTGTGCATCTATAATACAGACATATGGGGGACTTCTTTTCTTGTCCTTTTTTTTTAATGGCTGGCTTAGCCTGCCTGCCCTGGGGGTGGGGCTGGTGCAGCACATGGTTTCAGGGATTGAACTCTGATCCCTGTGGTTGCCTAAACTTTCCTAAGCAGGCATTTTAGACCACTGAGCTATCTCGCTGGCCCCGGGGACTTCTTTTCTTTTTTGAGTATTTGTAGTGATTTCCTCAGCTGTAGTTTTTCTCCTCTTTTTTCTCCCTTCTCTTTTCCATGACTTAGATCTATTTTATAAATATCTCTTGACCATTCGTACCTGGTGTTTCTTGCAACTACTTACCCACTGGCATTTCTGACATATTTTGTTAATCATGGGAAAAGTCAGAGGAACACTTGAAGTCAGGGTGTTTTATTAGGAAATCCTGAATGTCTGTGGAGAAATACAGAGCAGGCCTCCTGTTTGCTGTCCTAGCACCCAGGGCAGGGTGAGGCCCAAGGAAGGACCCGGGAGGTCTGGGCGGGATCTGGCCATAAATGTGGACCCATATTTCCCCAAAAAGGGTGTGTTGGGTGTGTGTCTGCTCTTTAATAACATTTGGAGGCATTTGTTCACTAGACAGTGATCTCCCAGTGCCCCCCAAGGGTGTCCTTTCTGAGTGTAGGCCAGTGGCACTTTCAGGCATGACAGTGGGACCAGGGCACCATGCGGGTGATCTCTCCGTCCCTGGCTGGTGGATATTTTTAATCAACACAAAAGAGCATCATTTGAAACCTACAGTGACCTTACAGGAAATTTACATATGGATTAAAGGAATGTAGAGTGTAAATTCATGACTAATATTTAGGAACAGTAAGTTAATGTGTCTATGGGGGAAAAGTACATATTATGTACAAAGTAACTTGAGAAAGCTGGGCTACAAGGGATTCTTTTTCTGCTATGAAGTCTTAATGCACTTTCAGAATTTCCGAGGCAAGAGCAACATGAGGTGTAGTGTGTGGTTTCCCAAAGCTGTTCTCCAAGAACTACCTGCCTTACACAGTTGTGCTCTGTGGCACTCGGTAGAGAGTGGGTCAGGCCAGTGCCACCCCAGCTCCTGTAGCATCGAGGTTTGTCTAGGTCACCAAGCATAAGACATTGGAGGTCATTGTGCCTCTGGAATGCTGATCCCTGCTTTCTAAGGCTTGCTTTTGGAATGGAGCTCCGTACCATCAACTCTATGCCCACTGGCAGTGCTGCCACCTTTAAGGAGCAGCAGAATTGGGATGCCACAACCACAGGACACTTTGGTGGCACTTATAATAGTTTTTCATTTACAGTATGATCAAGTGATGTGAGACATTTCACACAGCTACACCCCAGGGTCAGCGTCACACAGTCTGAGGACAGGGTCGTGCAGGAGGGTGACTGT
>PVKN010038566.1:0-11040 GCA_004027915.1 Capromys pilorides
TTTACATTGTTTCACCCATTCTCAGAGTACAAATATTGTTTACTAGTCTTTCATTCCCATAGACTAAAAATCAACTTGTATGGAATCTTTGCATCAGTGAATTGAGTTTGCTGCCTTTTCAACTGAAGCTCTATATATTTTGGGAAGCTCTCAATTCTTGAAAATGGATTTGGAAGTTTAAGATATTTACTGCTGCTTTAGTTACTTTGCTCTTGTTGCTAAGTCAAAACCCCTGCTATTCAAAGGTAAAAATGAAAAGATTTGCTTAGTTCTCTGCTTGTAGAGATCCCAGACTATGTTTAGCTGGTTATAGGGCCAGGAGGCACAAGACAGAGGGGAGACAAATTATTGAGGCAAAAGACAGCAAAATCAATAAGAGACAGAAACAAGCCTTTTTCTGTCCCTCATATGTTATCCAGTCTATCAGTGTCAATCCACTCAGTGCACTAATTCAGAAATCACCCAAACTTAATCCCAGCACACTTAATCTCACCACTGAATCACATGCTCTGTATCCATCCTTCTCTCTAATGAATTTTGAAAAAGAAACTTTGATAAAGCTCTACATGAAGGCCAGAGGGATAGCTCTATATACTAGAATAAGTGCTTTCCTGGCAAGTGCAGGGTCAAGATCAATCCCTGGTCCCACCAAAAAAAAAAAAAAAAAAAAAAGCTCTACCTGAAAATGCATGAGACTTTGGGGGAACATGTAGACACAAACCAAAACCATTATTAAATTTCATGAAATACAAAAATATTCAGCCATGTTATTATCAACAAAGGGGCCAAACATGTTTATTGGAAGAGAGATAGCCTCTTTAACAAATGGTGCTGAAAAAACTGGCTCTCTGCATGCCAACAACTAAAACTTGATCCAGGTCTATCGCCATGCACCAAACTAAAGTCAAAATGCATTAAAGATCTAAATATTAAAAGAGAAATACTAAATCTCCTGGAAGAGAAAGTGGGAGGAAATCTTGAAAACATCAGGGTAGGCAAACAGTTCATGGACAAAAATCAAAATGCACGTTTAACACTTGAAAGAATCAATAACTGAGACCTACACCAGTGGAGAAGTTATTCCACCTCAAAAGAAATTACCAAGAAAGTGAAAAGACAACCTAAAAATTTTGAAAAGATTTTAACTAATAAGTATTCAGATAAAGGTCTTCTATCCAGAATTTATAAAGAACTAAAAATCATTAGGGTCCCAAAAATTCAAAGATCCAATCCAGAAAAGGGCATCTGAAACGAACACATGCTTCTCAGAGAAAGAAATTCAACAAGCCTATAAATACATGAAGAAATGCTTCACATCACTAGCCATCCATGAAATGCAAATTAAAACAACAGTTAAAAACCATCTCTCTCCAGAAAGAATGGCTATCCTAAAGAAATTAACCAACAACAAATGTTGGAGAGGCTGTGGGGAAAAAGGAACACTTCTCCACTGCTAGTGGGAATGCAGACTGGTGCAACCATTATGGAAAGCAGTGTGGAGACTCCTTAAAAAACTAGAACTGGAAATCCCATTCAATCCAGCTATCCCCATACTAGGAATTTTCCCAGAAAAACTGAAAATATCATATCATAGTGATATTTGTGCACCTATGTTCATAGCAGCACAATTTGTGATAGCCAAATCTTGGAAATAATCAAGATGCCCATCATCTGAAGAATGGTTGAAAAAGATGTATTTTTATATGATGGAATATTACTCAGCTATAAAGAATGAGAGATGAGAATACATCATATATAATTTGACATATCTTGAATATATACTCATAAATGAAATAAACTAGTCCTACTTGTGTAAATATCATATAGTCTCCCAAGTGTAAGAACTCAAAAAAGAAATAAAAATGGAAAGGCATAACACAGCTGAATGGAAGCCAAGGACTTAAGCAATAAACAACAAAGCGATTGCAAACATAAAAGATAGTAAACATGACAGGAGCAAAACCATGCACTTATATACAGGATGTATTATTTAACGGCCCTAAGAACCATCAAAATATTTTTCACACTTAGGATACCAGTGGGTAACACTAAAATTATCCTTGGAATGCCTGGCATTCTTGTCTTTTAGATTTGTGCTGTTTCTAATGTAATTTCAGTTATTGCTATACTTTCTCTCAAGTAAATGATTGGCTTACAAGAAAACAAAAAGAGGTATTAAATGAGAGTGAGAGACTAGGAAAAATGCTGTAGGTTTGACTGACTACAATTTTATATATACTTCGATTTCTAAATCCCTATGTAAACATGTGTAACTGCTTTTGTCATAGTGTATAGGGATTTGTTAGAATATCAGTGGCTGATGGAGCATACCTTTTCCAAGTTAAGAGCAAGATATTTGATATTCAGAAAGACAGTGATGTTACGCTGAAGTACCTATGTTATAGAGTAACAGTATCACTAAGCTTCTATTCTGGATGGTTAAGAGTGTAAGTTTGCCCACCAAAAATTAGAGAAAAAGAAAGGTTACGAGGAATGCCAGTATTTTGACCCTAGCCCTTCAAGATCAGTGAGGACTCAGGATATAACAGAACCTGTGTTGCAATGTCTTATAATTCAGTGGTTTCCCAAATTTTCTGAGATGGGACCACAGAGTAAAGGGATAAATGAAGTATAGTATGCCTAAGGAGAGTCATCCAGAGAAAAAACATTCTCTCAGGCTTTCACAGAGAGCAAACTGGTCTAACAATGGCTGTGATTCATCCAGATGGCTGACACTGACGACAATTCTACAAAGCACTGTACATGGTTTCAAAGTAAATCTTGAGGGGATTTGACCTTGGGAGATACAAAAGTTACATATTTTGTTATGCAGGTCATGATTTTACTTGCCCATAACCACCTGGCAGAAAAGTTAAACCACGAAGGATACAACGTAAAGCTAGATTAGTATGCTGAGCTGTAAAAGGTTTAAATTAACAGCTTCTGACATTGCCAGTTCTGCCAATAATCCATTGTGATTATGGAATTTTGGACTATGTATGCAACTACTTTCTCTTAGATCAATGGGAAGAAATTTTTTGTACCAACATTGATTAGAAAAATTTTTAAAAAAACATTAAAATGTTCCTTGACATAAATCAATCAATCAATCAATCAATCAATCAATCAATCTCATCAAGGTAGATGTGAGTCATGTATTTCTGAATAATGCAGCATTCCTCTAACGGGTAACACCTTTGTAGTAACAAGCATTTTCTAGAATATATTGTTGATTGTTGATTCTAGTTCCATTTTCAAAATTAATTTAAAAGAGAAACAGCATGTATAGTGAATATTGATTTCTTAGCTTATTGAAGAACTGCCATAGTAATATTCATCGATAGATTTTTCAATGTGTTTTCATAGTTATATGAGATGCTGCATTTGAGTTTCTATGGCTCTAGCCTTTCTAGACAGAAGATTTTATAGTACTTTGTTTTTTTTTACTTTGATAAAGTTTATATAGATGTTTCGCGCCAATGAATTTTATATATCAATTGGGATAGTAATTTCAACATTTCATTAATTTTATTTGAGAGAACATTGAGGATAATGAATACAAGAATCAATATGCTTAATACTGTTGATCAATGATCAACATTTCTATTGGAATGTGATCCTAAGAGTTTACACTCATATTTCATAAATGTAGATTAGAATGGGAAGGATAGGCTACACTTAAGGAATGGGTTGCATATAGCCATTTCTTTGTTCTGGTTCTGTTTTTTATCTATCTTCATACATGTAATCATAATATTACTATAGACAACTAGATAAATATTCAACTCAATTTCACATTTGAGTACAAGTTAGTATGATATCCAATTTCTAAAATTAACTTTATGAAGGTCTTTGAAAATATGATTTAAAACACCTTTTTTGCATGAAATGTAATTAAGTCAGCACTTTCTTCTGCTTCTTAATGAAGTTGTGCTGGCACATATGATCCAGAAGAGTAGGAGTGCTCCTCTGTCCTTTTGATTTGATTAGACAAACTATGTTTTCTATAGCAATCATTATTTTCTGGCTTGGCTTCATTGACATTAACATTCAATTTGTCAGTTTTGCCTTCAGTGGAATTTGAACAATGGTAGATAGAATGGCGAATGGCATGGCGCTACTATATATGACACTCACTGTCCTCAGAATTGATGTTCTGTGTATTCATGATTGAGAACAAAATGGCTACTTACATTTTCTTTCATAAAATAAATTTATTACCCAATGTAAAACTAGAGGCAACGGATATATATGACTATAAAATTAGGAGTTTATATGCAGCATAAATGTGCCAAATGATAATACATTACTGGTATTAATATAGGAATGATATAGGAGTAGGACCTCCAAATCATATAAGGAGATATCACATGGTCAACTAATTTTTAATTGTCTGGCTTCAGAATTAATTGCTATTTCCTGAAGCCTTCTTAAACTACTTCTTTCAACTTTTCTTTCCTTTACTTTTTTTTTTTGTTTTGTTGAGAAACAAATACTGGAAATTTTTGAAGGCCAAGCCTGGTGGAGCACACTGTAATCCCAGTGTAATCCCAGAAGCCAAGGCAGAAGGATGGGTGCATTCTCCGGAACAGCCTGGGCTACAAAATGAACTCAAGACTAGCCTAAACTGCATAGTGAATTCTGTCTCAAAAAAAAATTATTGAAAGACCTCATAATTAAACCTCACAAAAACATACTGAGGACTATAGTAAATCATGCAACAATGTCTCCCATGTTGCTTAATATATATGCAACAATACAAAGGAAAGATATATTTGGATTCTTAAGTCAGACCCTCACTTATTTACTTCTGTGACCCACTGATTGTTTTGGGCAGTATTGTTTAGTTTTCATATGTTTATATAGGTTTTGCTGTTTATTTTGTCAATAATTTCCAGTTTCATGGTATTATGGTCAGATGATATGCATGCAATAATTTCAATTCTTTTCCATTTATTTAAGCATATTCCATCTTCTAGTACATAAACTGTTTGGGGATCAGTCCATTTGCAGCTGAGAAAAATAAGTACTCTGACACTGTTAAGTGGAACACTCTGTAAAAGTCTACTAAGTCTATTTCTTCACAAGTTTGGTTTAGCTCTGTTATTTCTTTACTTATTTTTTTCAAGGTCGATCTATCTCTTTGTGTCAATGTGTTGCTAAAATTCCCCCAATGCAATTATGTTATTGTTCATTGAATTTTTCATGTCTCTTAAATTTTGTCTTGTATACTTGGGCATATATATATATATATATATATATATATATATATATATATATATATATAATTTGGTATCTCTTTCTCTTGCAGCTTTCCCCTAACAAGTATGTGGTGATCTTCTCTGTCTTTTTTCAGCACACTTGAGTTGACATTTTCAGCAATAGCCACCCTGCTTTTTTGTGAGTTCTTGTCACACGGAATATTGTTTTCCATGCTTTGATATACATTCTACTTATTATTTTTGAGTTTAGTGTGTTTTTTTGTGCAATATATCTTTGTCTTTTGTTACTTGATTCACTCTGCCAGTTTGATTCTTTTGATTGGTGAACTGAGGACATTTACGTTGACAGTTATAAGTAATATAGTTGATATATATTGACTTATCTTTCTCATGGTACTTTCCTACTGTAGGATCTCTTCTTTGTCCCTTTGTTTAATTACTTTTGTCAATCAATCTCTTCTGTTGTGGTTGAAGCTGTGCTCAATTTTAAAATATCTCTATTTTGTCTCTTTCTAAAATAATACTCTATAGGATTGGTTTGGTTGTTATGAATTTCTTCAGTTATCATCGGGCATGGAAGTATTTAATCTCTCCATTAAAATTGATAGGTAATACATTTTTTTACATTCTATGGGGATTTAAAATTTAGAATACACATGATTTAGGGAAAATACATGTCCCATGTTATCTCTTAGGCATTTAATATTCAGCAAGATAGTGATGTTAAGTTCAAGTGTCTATCTTATAGGGAATAATGTCACTAAGCTTTTCTTCTGGAGAGTTAACAACTTAATTTGGCAGACCAAAAATTAGAGAAAAAAAGGGTTGCAAGTATAAACAATATTTTGTCCCTAGTCCTTCAAGGTCAGTGAAGACTCAGAACATATGTGAACCTGTACTGTAGCATTGTATAACTCAGTGGTGTTCCAAATTTTCTGTACAAGGAGATTTGTAGCCACAGAGTAAACTGATCAATGATGTATAGCGTGCCTAAGGAGCGTCACCTAGAAAGAAAACATTCTCTCAGGCTTTCACAGACAGCAAACTGGTCAAGCCATGGCCATGACTCATCTATAGGGCTAATACTGTCTAAAGATCTACAAACAGCTGTGTATGGCTTCAAGGTAAATCCTGAGGGGACTTGAATGTCCTTGTTAGATACAAAAGTTACATTTTTGTTAGATAGGTTTACTTTACCTTGATCTTAACCACCCAGCAGAAAAGTCTAATCATGAGCTATAAAAAGTAAAGCCATATCAATACACTGATCTGTAAATGGCCCAAATCAACAGCTTCTGACCTTGCCAGTTCTGCTGATAAATCACTACTATTATGGACCATTGAACCTTACATACAACTACTTTCTCTTAGTTCAATGAGAAGAAATATTTGTACTAATAATGTTTATACAAGATATCAAGTCTGCATCTTGTACTCTGAACATATGCTATGAAGACAACAATATGCAATGCACTAATTATTGGAGCTGTCCTACTAACCTGTTGCGAAACTGTCTCATTAGCATTTTGAAGAAAATTAATAAAAAATAAATAAAAACATTGATTGATAGTTTTGCAGGATATATCAATCTGGGTTAATATTTTTTCATTTTGGACTTCAAATACCTCACTCCAATCTCTTCTTGATTTAATGGTCTATGTTGAGAAATCTTTCTGATTCTGATGGGCTTTCCATTATAGATTAACTGTTTCTTATCTCTAACAGCTTTTAGTATTGTTTTTTTGTTCATTTCTGCTATGTGTTCAATGTGGCTTCCATGTCATCAAGGAGAGGGGGACAAGCCACAGTTCTAGAAAGATCCAGCAATGAAGAGTGCAGTCTGAAGTTGTGTAAGGCTCTCTCTATAGTGGATTGGTTCATGGTAGTACTCCCCAAGGCTCTTGCCTAGTTGCTGGTGTAGCTATGCCTCCCTAATAGTCAGGTTGAGGAGAGGTCGCTGGGCTTAACAGAGCTCTGATAGGAAGGCTGAGTTGGTGTGGTTAAATCTGCTGAGTCTCACCATCACTGTTCAAGAGGGGTGGCTGGAGTTAGTGGAATTGTAAGGGTGGGAAGAAGACCATTATTTATTTTAGAATGGATATAATTCCACATTTATCATTAAACATGATCAGTATCAGCCGTCTGGATGAGTCACATCCATTGCTTGACTAGTTTGCTCTGTGTGAGAGCCTGAGAGAACGTGCTACAAAGCACTGTACATGGTTTCTAGGTAAATCCTGAGGGGATTTGACTGACCTTGGGAGATACAAAGTTACATGTTTCATCCCATCTAACAACAAATCAACTTGATTTTCCTTATTGATGGGAGAGGACAAGAGAAAAGGCCAAAACAGTACCAAATTCAACATTTGTGTTTATCTTCTCTGGTAAAGCTACCACATTGGGGAAATAGTAGATTGCTAAATTTTACAAATACTAAGTAGATAATTTAAGTTGCTATATGATTTGGACCACTTTCTCTCTTCAATTTTTAATAAAAATTCTAATTACTGTAACTAATATAAGCAGTATATTTTCTAATTTACTCCTTAGTGAAAATGTGAAGATTATGTTATATGAAGTTTTAGGTTATTACATGGATAGTCCATATTCAAGTAAATGGCATGAAATATCAGACTTCTGCCTGAGAATGCTAATACTCTTTAAGCATTCAAGGACCAAATGTATAACATAAGCATTTTCTATCAGATCACTCAATCAACTACCAGAAGGAAATGCAAAACTTCATTTACCACTTGTCATTCATAAACTCCATTCAAGTAGGATCATGAAAATGAATTTTTGGTTTGTTTCATTGGACTTTTTGTATTGTTTTGTTTTATTCAATGATATTTAAATTTTCTGATGTCAATGTCTAGCAGTTCTTTAAAATGTCAATAATCCAACCCTTATTTTTCAATTATTCGGCAAAGCATCTCATTAGCTTTCAGGTAAGACTTCAGGAATATATAATTCTTAAATGCGTGTAGCAGCCCCACAGGGTCTTCATATTTCAGGCTTCTGTTGAGTGGACTTTTATCTTTAAACTGATTTAAGTAAACAGAACAGTGGGAGTCTGTGATTTTCCACTGTAGGACTGTCAACTTCCTGCTTGAAACACCTTTGTATTTTACTATACAAGAGGAAATATCCTTGCCCTTCTGTCAAATGCCTATGGACATCATGATTTATTAACTATCACCTTAGCCTCTTATACAAAGGGAAAGTCTTATTTCTTATTCCAATAATTATAGCTGCCTTTTTCTCATGGTGAAGTTCTTCTTCATGGATTGTGCCATTCTGAATGTCATCTTCTCCATTTAGAGGTCACTAGTGAGTGAATTTAGAGTTTGCTCTCATTGAATCATTTCTTATCATCTTTATTTTAAATGTGACTTTTGGATAAACTGCAAAAGTACAAAGATTGTCTTTCTTTAGTTATTACAGACTAAATCTCTTCTTTCTTTCACAATCACCTAAGCCCTTTAAGTCTTCTTTAACACTCTATCAGATCTTTCACAACTTCTCTACTTTATTAGCTTGGACTTTTGTCATTCCAAGGCTTCAAGAAGAATTTGTAGCAAAGGACTAAGTCCAGATCAGGTACTTTTGGCAACATTTTCAATCCCATGCCAAGTGTGAAAATCTTATTAATGAATTATTTTGAATTGTTTTTATTTGCTGTATCCTGTTGCAACATCTTTGTAAGATTTGTGGCCATACCTTATTCACAGAGTGCCTTTGGTTTATGATTTATACCTTCTTGCTATGATGTTCAGGAAAATGCTTTGCAGCTCATGTAAATCTGATCATAACACTGGATGCAACCTACAGTGGTCCATTTCATGGGAACAGCAACATTTTGTTAAATGTTTACTTAGCTATTTCAGGTGATGTGTGTGTGTGTGTGTGTGTGTGTGTGTGTGTGTGTATGTGTGTGTGTGTGCACATGCTTTACTAGGGATTGAACCCTTGGCCTTCACATGGAGATGTATCTCTCCAGGCCTTTTTTACTTTTTTATTTTAAGAAAGGATTTACATAATTTGCTAAGTTGTCAAAATTGTGCCCCAAATTACACTTCTTCTGCTTTAGCTTCCTGGAGTGCTGATATTAAAAGCATGTGCCACCACATCAGGCTTTAGATGCCATTTTTGCGTGAAAATTCATATGAAACTCTGAATCAGCCTAGAGAGATGGGAGAATTTGGAGATTCAATGGTCTTGGGCTCATCCACATACTCACATTCTAATAAATTTTAGCATCATGATATTGACATCAAAGTCTTTAAATTTATGTTTATATAAGCTCTTATGATCATAACCTACATTTGACTTCTATCATAGTCTGTCTACTGACTGTGGCATATTAAATGCTCCTTTCATCATAGAAGATATGCACAATATCCCTTAGCTTGGGTGCACTGATTTTTATTTTGTTTTATAAGCTCACAAATTTCAGTAGTGTAGACATCTCTAACTCCAGTCATGTTTCTTGTCTCCACAGTGATCAAGTGATGTGTGCACTTAACATCCCCTAGCCTTAGCTTCTCAACTCAGCAAAGTTAAACATGGATCCAGGTTTTAGTAATTGTGTTGTCATTTCCTGTCAAGAGTGGTTGTCATCATGCTCGCCAACTGGGGAAGCTTATAATGGAACACTAAAGCCTTACTCTAATGATCTGCAGTGGTACAGATGCTGGTACAAACAGTTAACTCAAATTTCTTTAAATTTAGAGCCAGGAATAAAGCTGCTGAACATTGCATATATTTGAAAGTGCAACCCTAGAGTTGTGAATAAATGTAAAAAGATAAGAAATGAAAGAGTGAGTTCAGAAAAAGAAAAATATACAAATTCACACATCTGTAGTTTCATAAATATACTGTAGTCATTATCTATGTCACAAGGGCTGTTGTCCAGGTAAAATATGTGAGCTAAATTCACCACAACCAATTTTCTGGAAATAAAAGTAAAGCCAGTTCACTGTTCCCTATTTTTTGTCTTTCATTTCCTATAGCGTGTTGACTTTCTCAGGCTTCTGGGTTATATTACCATGGACTCTGGTTGAATAAACGAATTCCATGAGCTAGATTTTATCTGAGCCAGGAGAAATGACTTAGGCCAGATACTATGTAAGTCTGGCAAAGTCAGGACATATAGAAAGAGAACTTGTGAAAGTCCATCTTTCACACTGGAAGGTCTGAAGAAAAAAAATATTGGGAGAAAAAGTGAAGATATTAATAACAATTTTGCTTCATTTTTCCAAAATCTTGGAGCTGATAGACAAAGCTGAGATATCTAGAGTCATATAAAATGTCTTTAGCTCATTATCCATTTTAAAAATTTCATTATTTTTTTGGCCTGATGAACTCTTTATAGAATAATGGAATCATTTTCAGTGAAACAGGATATGCAACACATGTTTAAAATGCCTTGAATTTATTTTTGTGCTAATAAGCATATTGCTTTCTGTATTTATCACTCAACAACTTTTATGTATATAGCTTATTGATTATAGTCACGGTGTTGTGCATTAGATCTCTTGAACTTTCTCCTCCATCAAACTGAGGTTTGCGGGGTTGGGGCAATAGCTCAGTAGAATAAGTGCTTGCCTGGCAAACACAAGGACCTGAGTTCAATCCCCGGTTCCACACACACACACACACACAAAAAAAAAAAAAAAAAAAAAGGCAAACTGAGATTTCTTTTTGACCAATATTTTGGTAACACATTAATTATGAAACACATGAAAAAACATTTAATTGAGATTTTTGGGGTCAAAGATGGAATTTTGCAAACCTAAGATCAGAGTGAAAAACA
>PVKN010038567.1:0-11037 GCA_004027915.1 Capromys pilorides
TGAAAATAGCATTTCAAAAAGTATTTTTAAAAAGATGTGTCCGAACATGCAACCTATGCATTTTCTTGGTGCTTTAGTTTTATGCTAATAAATCAAGGATAATGAAATAAGACTTTTGGGAAAGTTGAGAGGATTAATTACAGAAGCTGATGTTTATAAAGAGCTTTAAGAAATGCTGAATGCAAAGTCTTATTGCATCTAACCTCGGAGCATTTGTATTTCTCTTCTGATGGATTTCTGTTCACGTTTTCTGATATTACCTTAGACTGTACTCTATTAAAAGTGATTTCTGAAGGCTCTCTGTGAACATGAGCCATCACTGAAGGTGCGTGGCACGGTGAGGCCACCTCCACATGGCAAAGTAAGCCCAGGACATGCCAGGGCACTAGGAGGAGTTTCTAAGAGAAGTAAACACTAGCCAAGGTTTTCTTGCTATATTCATGCCTTTCTCATTCTCAGACTTTAGAGCAAAATTTCAATTCAGGTATCTGAAACTATGTTAAATATAGAGATAAAACATAATGAATGTTTAAGGGCCTGCCAGTTAGCTCAGTGGACTAAAGTGCCTGCTCAAGCCAAGTGCAGTGGCAGGGGTTTGATCCCTGGTGAGCAATGCCAACCCCAGCCCAGGGCACCCTGAGACAGCGAATGAGACTGGGCATGGTGGTGCGTGCCTGTAATACCAAAACCTGGGAGACTAATAAGAGGAGAATCGCTACAAGTCTGATCTGCATAGTGAGACCCTGTAGACCCTGTACTAAATGTATCAAAAATAATAACAATAATAAAGGTTTAAAATAGTTTTGAAGGTTTTTCTGTAAATTTGATTATAATTAAATCTCACACTTATTTGTAATGGGCAAGCACATTTTACAAGGGTGTATAGAAGTGCAGTACTTATAAGCTGTCTACATGTAAAATTTTTCATATACAAAATACATTGGGCCCTAGAAAAGTACTATTATTATGCATTTCATGAATTTATTTGAAATAAATATGGATCATATTTATTAAGCAAATGTCTTCTGGAAGTGCACATTTCTGAAAACCTTCCTTTGCTGCTACAAACTTTGTTGTCTATGGGCTTTCTGGAACGTGTTAAAGGATTCATTCAAGGATGGTGTATTGGGTATTTTTTCCATCTCTGACAAGACATTTGATACCTATCTCTTAAGGGAAAGTAGGTTTATTATTATCCAAAACTTGAATCCATAATCGGCTGGGTGCAGGCAGAATCAGAGCAATGAGTGGAAGAGCCTGGAACAAGGGAGCCGCTGAGCTCAGAGCAGGCAGGAGGCAAAGAAGAGGACGGTGCGGGAACAGGATGGCAAGGTTGCTCGGGTACGGATGGTTTTTGCCAAGGCCAGGCCTCCTCTCCCCAACCAGACATAATCAGGAGCATGCTGGGCTTCCCTCCTAGGCAAGTTTTATTGCAGTGGACCTGGCATATCACGGTTAGTGGTCATAATTCTCCACTTATAAACTTCACACTTTAATACTTTTCTTAAACAATACTTATACTCCAAATAAAAGCAGTAGTTAACACAATTCCAGTTAACATGAATATAATTATCCTATGTACAGCTAGACATGCAATAATGCCTTCACAAAAACCTTAACAACTTGAGTAATTTTTTTGGTTTTGTTTTGTTTTGTTTTAGACATCCAAGAAATAATCCTTCTCTATTGCTTTTGCTTTTCAGTCTTTCGGTTAAGATCAAGTGTAATAATCTCTCCAAAGACTCGAGGCCTCAAGGCAAACCCTTAACTATGAGTCTCTGTAAACATCAAAATAAGATTCATAATTCTGAGTCATAATCTATGGCACAGCATAAATGTTTCCACTTCAAAATGGAGGACAGAAAAATTCAGGCTCACCAACACCCTCGCTGTCGCCTCCGGCCAGAGTCCAAGGCCAACGGGTTCTTCAGATTTGTTCACCTATAGAATGCTTCGATACCCATATTCTTGTAGACCATATAAAAGTGTTTTTCATACTGGATGGAATTTAGCATAGTTAACTTAGGTGTCTGGTAGAAAAAATCATACACTACAGCAAGAAGGTATAATGAATATAAACTCCAAGAGCAAGCAGGTCAAATTGGAGCTTAGGAATTACACACATTTCAAAACAGAGATTCAGACACCATGGCTGAATTGCACATTCCAGTAATGGTAGGTGAAATCCTTCGTAGTTTGGCATCACACAAAAGGCAGGTTTTTCTAGAAACTGACATTTGGTTCAGGAGGACACACAAGAGTCCTTCTCCAGAAGGAAGCAGACATTGGAGTGTGTGCCTTAGACAGAGACCCAGCAGCTCACGAGACAGCCTGGCAGCTTTCGCAACTCTATCCTAAACAGATCCGAGCCCTGCTAGGCCCGTTCAGCCTGGCGCAAGCCTTGCTCTTCAAGGCTGCAGTGCAGCCAGACACTGTGGATGGGGTTCTTTTGGATCCTGGGTGTTCCTCCAGGCAACTTGACACTCCTGAAAGAGGTTTTTCCTTTCGGAAGGGCAGAGCCTTAGCCGTGAGGATGGAGTGTGGCAGGTACCCTGATAGGCCCACTGCTATTGATGCTGTGATCACCTTAGATCAACAAGCCCTCGCTTCTACCCTGAGAAGACGTGGGGAAGAGAAGCATGCCAGAAACATCGCATTAGCTACGGCACAGGCCCCACACCCCATCGCCAGATCCCAGCAGCTTGCCAGCCTCATGGCAGGTGCCTCTCCTCCCTCTGCCATCTACGCAGGGAAGGACTTGCCACAAGGATAAACCCATATTGCCACCAAGACTTTCCAAGCCGTTAGATCTTTGCCAACAGTGAGCTCAATGAACTCTACACAGGACTCAAGACAGTGGAGAAGTTTCTGAGACCTGCGGGTCACCCTGTTGCCATCTCTTAGAGGAATGCATCATCAAGCGATTCTTGCTTGGGATAAGCATGATGGCAATGTTTATGCTAAGTGTCAGACAGAAGATGGCTGAAACCGTGGGTTCAGATCAGGAAAGCAGGGGAGAAAATACGCCTCTCGTGTGAGAGATGACCCACAAGAAGGTGCTGACTACCGGCGAGCAGGAAGCACCGGGGAACCCCAGGAGGAGCTCGGCCGACCTGCGCCCTTCCTTCAAGTTATGAGGACCCAGCCTAAATGATCTTCGCACTTCCTGCAGGGATCTTCCTGCAGCACAGCTTAAAGCATGAGACATGTGCAAAACGATGCTATCCACCGCGATGTTTTTCTCAGAAAAAAAATTCGGAAAGCTAGGTTAGAATGCTGAGCTGTACAAGGCTTAAATCAACAGCTTCCAACATCGCCAGTTTTACCAATAACGCTCTGTGATTATCAAACATTGGATTATGTATACAACTACTTTCTCTTTCTCTTTTTCAATGAGAAAAAAAAAATTGTACCAATAATGATTAGAAAAATTATAACGTCTACACCCTGTGCTCTGTATAACTAATAGGACAATATGCATTGTATCAAATATTGGAAATGTACTACTAACGTGTTTTGAAACTGTCACATTGTTATTTCTTTTTTATTTTTTTACATTGTTATTTCTTATTAAAAGAAAAAAAAATATATAGAAGAACTTAGATGATGTGGAGATTTCCAGTTGGAAGTAGCAGCATCTCCAGGCTGGGAAAATGCACATATCTTTGTGTCATATATGAGTTTTGAGACTCAGTCCTTTACCTGACAGGGAAATAATAATAAAAAGGACGTTTTGTGTTTGTGTAAATATGTGAACTCAAGCTGTCAAATGGAAAGAAATTATAATCCTATCTGCATGCCCTAAATTCGGAAGTTAGATGTTCATATTATGGCTCAAAAAAATTAATTATAATCATGAAATGAATTTTAACTTCCCTAATTGTGAATAACTGATGTAACTTTTTCAAATATAGGCTTTTTACAATTTTTACTTTTTTAAATTTCACTTTTGACCTGAGCATGGTGGTGCATGCCTGGAGTCCCTGCACTTGGGAGGCTAAGGCAAGGGTATGGCTATGAGTTCAAAGCCAGCGTGGACTACAAAGCGAGCTCAAGGCCAGCCTGACCTGCATGGTGAGAACCTGTGTCAAACAGAAAAAAGTCAATTTTGAAATGTAATTCCTTATCTTTGGGCTGGGTAGATAGCTTGGCAGTATAGGCACCTACCTGGCAAGCACAAGGAACTGGGTTAGACCCCCTGTACTGCATGCTGTGCTGGCCCCATAATCTAGGACATGCTGTGTGGCCCTAGAACTGGGCGTGGTGTTGCACACCTGTAATCCTAGTGTTGGAGAGACTGAGATAAGAGGATCACTGTGAGTCAGAACTGTGTAGTGAGACCCTGTATCAAATCAATCAGTCAATCAATCAATCAATCAATCATTAAAAAATAAATAATAATTCCTTATTATTTTACAGAGATTTACTATTATGAAGTGAGCTATTTTTATGGATCAAAGTTTAAAAACAAGTACAATTACCGTAACAACCATCAAACAGAATTGTTTTACAGAGCTTAAATTTAATGTCAATTGTATCTATATTCATAACAACTCAGAAAACCTTTAGTATATGAAATAACATCTTATTTGAAAAAAAAAGGAGGGATATAGGCTGGGTAGATAGGTCAGTGGTCTAAGTAGCTGTCTGGCAAGCACAAAGACTCAGCTATGGTGTCCAGCACCACACACTGTGTGGGTCACCAAAACCAGGCATGGTGGCACATGCCTGTAAGTGTCAGCACTTGAGAGGTTGTGAGGGGAGGATCACTAGGAATCCAAGCTGTATAGTGAGACCCTGTACCAAATTAAAAAGATGGGGGGACATCTTTTTAAAGATGATTAAAACGATGGAGAGATGACCATAGAAAAGAATTTGACAAAGAAAGACGCAAACAAAGCAAAACAAACATGAAGTCCTACAGCCCATATTGGCCTCCAGGACACATTGTAGTGTAATGCTGGTTGCAGACCAGCATTTCAATGACTGTGGTGCATACTGCCTCTCACTTAGGCTGCCTCTATTCTGAGGTCATAACTTGCCTCAGGAGATGCTTCATATTCCTGACATTGCCAAATTCCTAGGGTTTATACTCTGCCATTGGCTTCATTCCCATAGCTTCACACATAGCCCTGTCAAGGTTCCTGACCTAGTCTCTCTCCACTCTTTCTTTAATACCCTAGGACAATGCAGAATTCCAATCAGCATCGTGCATATGATACCAAGGCCTAGGGTCAGATGGGCAGCAACCGAATACTTCTGGGCAATGGCTACACTGTTCTCTGAACATCTGGAAGGATAAGCTTTGCGAAAATGAGTCCTGAGGAACCAATGGGGATCTTTCTTTAGTAGGAATTTTACTGCCTTTCTTCCCAAATGAAAATTAACATCTTCTGCCCTGAAGCTAAAGCAGATGCACTCTTACAGACCCCTGAGACATCTTCAAATCATCATCCTTTTCATTGTTAGGCAAAGTATTTGCTTTCTTTTCACTGATTCTAATTTCTTTTTAGCAGTGATACTGATGTCAGCCCCATAGTGAAAATACGTTTCACTCTGGGTAAAATTTAAGTTTTTAAAACACTTCTGCTTTGCCTATCTACCTAAGTCTCATTGCAAATTTAGCCAAACACAGTCAGAAATACCTATGCTAAGTCTGAACATTGGGCTGCCTCTATATTTCTTCTGCCAGATTAATTTCTTTACTGCCCTTAATCTAACAGTCTTACAAAATCTCAGGACATGAACAAAATATCAACAAATTTTCTACCAGAATAAAGCAACATGGCCTCTAGCCCAAATTAAAATGAAATTCAGTTTCCAACTAAAATTTTGTAAGCTTCATCTCTATTATCCACATTCTTAGCAGCAGCCTGGTCCTCTGAGCTCAGTCAACTTAACTGTACTCTAATGCTCCTCTGGACTGCATCTCCACATCTTTCTAAATTCTTCTCACAACCCAAAATCAAGGACTTCTAGTCATTTGGTCAATAGTCATAGCAAGGAACCACTTCTCTGCTACCAATTTTTTATACTACAAAACATCCTATCACTTGGACAAAGACCCATGCCTTAGAGAAGTAGAGGATCACTTTGGTTTCTAACTGGAGTCAGTTTAGTCCATGGCTATACAGCTGCAAGGCCAAAAGAGTATGGTGGAAGGGCCTAGCAGAATGCTTCTCACTCCATGACATCCATGAAGAAGAGCAGGACAACAGTGCCAGAGAGGAATGAGCAAAGGACTGTATGTAACATGTAAGGTCACCTTTTCATGATCTACATGGGAACAATTAAGAGCACAGTTTACTAATCTCCTAGGCACTTCTTAATCTAAGAAGGTGCCATGTCAATTACACATCAAGATTAATTGTCATATATATATATATATATATATATATATATATATATATTCATAGTTACACAGTTATGGGACTTGGGGGTAGGTAGGTGGTAGGTGGAGAAAGTTTGGGTTCAATTCCAGATGATGTAAAGAAAAGCAGATCTATAAAACTAAGAAAGCAATGGGGTTCAAGTATAACTATTCTGGACAGTCTTTAGGCATAATGAGGATTTGGGCTAAATCCACCTAACAGGATTCTTGCAAAAGTCATGCCACGGTGATTGAATACTACCTGAGACCACTGAAAGGTCAGGAACCCAATCAGAAACTTAAGGTAATGGGATATGCAGGACAGATAAATAGACATGGTGCGACTCTTGCTAAATATTGATAATTTATAAGTGAGCATAATTGTTTAAAATCTGGACTTAGTTCTTAAAGTTTTCATAGGAATTTAAGTAGATTCTGATCAAAGAGGTCACATTTGTAATGCCATTATAAGGCTATTAACAATACAATACCTTTATTGAAAAATATCAAGTGTTCATTATACATTACTTAGTGTAGGCCTCATTGTGAGTGGTTAAAAATGGTACAAGATGGAGATTTGCAAAATATTTATTGTTCTACACATTTACATTTTTTGCAGTGTTCTCTTATCTGTATAATAGTAAATTTCTTAGTTCCTTTCTCATGGCTGAAACAATACTCAAGACCCACAGGTTAAAGAGGAAAGGTCCCTGGTAGCTCCATCTGTAGAGGTCTCAGGCTGTAGTCAGCTGGCCCCAAGGTGGGGAGGCCTGGAGGAAGGGCCACTGAAGAGAAGCAGTTCAAGGCTGAGCAGGCAGGAGGCAACAAGCAGCAAGCAACAGGCTTCCTTTTTTCTTTTATCCCATCCAGGCTATAAATCTTCTGAGCAGTGCCACCTACACTCCAAGTGGAGCATTCCAATAAACTCATCCATAACTATGTTAAACCAGTTAGTGGACTAATGTAGTGGCATGCACCCTTAACTCCAGTATCGGACCCTTAATCTACATTTCAACAAATTAGGCCCACTGTCTCTAATAGCCTCAGCTGTGAACTCATGGGGCTTTACAGGGACATATGGAAGTACACCATAACAGTAATTATTACAAAATTTTTGAACTTGGATCGATGAGGCAGTAGGATTGGTGAAAACTGAAGACCAACCTGGGCTACAAAATTGAATTCAAGGCCAGCCTGAACTGCATAGCAAGACCCTGTCTCAAAAAGAGAGAAAAAAAAAGATATATATATATATATATATATATATATATATATATATATATATATATATATTACTATCATGTGTTCTTGCTTGGCTTTGAACTGCTTTTTCTAAACTCTCTCTCTCTCTTTTTTATTTTTTTCACTACTGAGGATTGAACTAAGGACTTTGTACTTGCAAGAGAAGTGCTTATTCTACTGACATTTTTCTTACCTGTTTATCCAAATTATATGTGCACATAGCTTTCATCTTTTCATTAATGTCATGTCTCAAAATGTACTCATTGTATCCTATTTCTACCCTCCCTGTTGTAACAAGACCTTACGTTATATGGTCCTTAATTATCTCAAATCGTTTTTATTTATTTATTTAATATTTTAGAGAAGGGTGTAAAAAGGGTGTTCAGGGTCTCACTACTAGATAGGACTCCTGTGATCCACCTGTTTACAGCCTCCCAAGAGCTGGGATTACAGGCGTGCCAGTCACTATTGCCATCTCAGTGTGCCCTGGGGGGGGGGCTCTTTGCTAATTGTAATAGGCTATAATGCTTTTCATGAAAATTGTTTCAGAGTTTCAATTTTACAACTCATTGATTTTATGATCTTACTACGTCATTTACAAACCCTTGCTTACAAGTTCACCTTGAAAAGACCGAACTAGGGCAAAGGTACGGTTGTCTTTCCTTCTTCCCATAGGCATTTTCAGAATTGATCTTTTTAATCATCTGCATTGACTTCTTCACATTTTTTATTCTCCATATTTACTGCCTAAATTGTCACCGATTGTTTAATAGTCTGTTATGTGTGCATTAATCTAGTAATTATGTTAAATCACTGCAAAATACGTGTTTTCTCTAGTTTTATGTCAGCCCTTCTAAAAACTCAAGATTCCTCATATTTCTTAGATATCTTCATCTCATACATTGTCTTCTTCATTTGAATTCCGATGGCAAATACAATCAATTGTAAAATGTCCAATCAATTTTTTCTTTCATTGTTTTATGTGCATCACTGAAAACAATGTAGATTTAGGTTGACCTTTAATAATCATGCATCCAACAGACACACAGTATATGTCTATGAATAGTTATGAATTTCCACTAAACAAGATAATTAAAGATTAACTGTGTTTTGGCAGAATGCTCAGCATCAAAAACTGAGGGTATTTCTTTCTTTTTTTTTTCTTATTACATTAGACGGCACCAAAGGTTTTTCTTGGAGGATTGGGGTTCCTGCCTTTGATTTTCAGTTCTAGCAAGTTCTGGTATATAGGAATTAGAGAATAATGTGGGGATTAGTGGGTTACAGGCAATACCAGGCTCAGAGTCAGAGGTATTCCACAAGATTTGTGAAGCCATTATACCATTGCCATTATCAAGTAGACCTTATTTAGTCTCATTCTGCTGCTTTGCTTTCATTGCTCTTCTTTCATACATTTATTTTATTTCAGCCTCTGAGAAACGTCTATGGAAACCACACAAATCACCTGCGAAGCCAAAAGCAATCTATGTTGGACATATGTGTTAGCTTTAAGCTCAAAGCAGTGAGAAATGCTACAGTAAACAAAGGAGTATTTTTTCTTCTTCCTGTGTTCCACTACATTATGTCATACTGAAGTTGCCTATCTCAAAATATCAGAAAATGTAACTCTGAAAGAACTTAATGATTTGACATGTAGACTTATGATTTCCCCTAAATCTGAACATATGTTGATGTAAGGTTTTTTGTTCATCAGCCTCAAACAATGAAGAATCATAATTCTTCTAATTTTATAGGTGTACATATACAGCAATTTTTCCCTGACTATCTTCCTTTCCACTAAAGGTTTTAAGATTGATCTCCAGTTCCAAAGGTCATACTTTTGACTTAAGTAATATTAGAAGTTACAATATTCTTTAATGACTATTTTTAAGTGCAAGAATATTTTCTTCAAGACTTCTTTCAGAATTAAACGACTCAGAGTTGGAGCATATCCCAGTTCAAAATTACTAGGTAGACATCAAAGTCGTCTTAATATGTTTCCTAGCATGATTCAGTGTAAGGGGCAGAGGAGCACAGCTTGTCCCAAAGAACAAGTCTACTGATAGTAAAAAGCAAGTGAGATTCTTTGCCAAGAATAAGGTGAGGGAGTTTGTAAGTGTTGTAATATGAGTTTATAGAACCACATGGCATATGTCTATAACATAGCGTCAAATTTTTAAAAAAGATATTGATACAAAGTAGTGGATAAATAATAGTTGTGTCTGCCTAATTACTCAGTAGCAAGAGAAGTGGCATAATTATGGAAATAATAGATTCTGATTCACTTTGTAATTCCCGTCCATAACACCATTGCATTTCATTTTCTGTTCATTTGTTATATATTAACTATGGTCTTGAAAAAAAGGCAGTTCTGTAAATCACTGGTTAATAACTCTATGGGGTTTGCATCCATTTAAAAGGAAAGAAAATATCATGAGAAAAATAAATTTTAGAAGATAATAGAGTATGTGAAAAACTTATTGGTGTAGGCAATTAAAAATGGATTTATAGATGGCCCAGCAGACATATCAGAGAAAAAAAAATATTTTTAAATCATCTGTAAGAACATTTAACAATTGGATGCACTGAACATGGATGTTATTATTCAAGGGAGACTACATCTAGATGTCCAAATAATACCAAAACGGAAGCATGGGAGTAGTCAAGATGTTTCAGAGTTAAGAATCAAGCAAAGTTCATGTAGGAAATACTTTCATATGTTGGACTGGGCTTTAACTCTTTTGTTTCAATTACTTCTTGATAGCTGTACAAGAGTGATATTCTGAAAAAAAGTTTAATGAATGTTTGCAATGTTTTCTTTAAAAGTATGTCAATGACTATTATTATAAACAGTACTAAATATTGCTTTCCCATGATTTTAAGTTCATAGTTCAGTATTACTAACTATATTTAAATTACTGTGCAGCAGATCACTAGACAATTTTCATCTTGTACCCCTGGAGTTCTTAGCTACTCCACACTAACTCGTACTCTGTCTAACCCATAGGCCCTGTCGATTACCTGTCTTTCTGTTTTATCATATTCCAACATCAATAATTTTAATAAATGTTTAATGTAAATGATCATTTTACTGTAATTTATATTTTCCTTGCACTTTGTTTCTGATTTAATTGTCTTTTGCTTTTATATTTCAGGTGCAATGTAAAGTCAGAAAAAAATTGCATAATTTCATCAACACAATAACTTACACATAAAATTTAAATGAAGATAAGGGACAACTGAATAGTTTATGTTGATTATTATAAGAAAATAATAAAATTATGCATAACTTCATGATTTACTTAGGATTTTAATGATGCTGCTAATAAATTTTGTGGGAAATAAAATATTAGGTATGAGCTCATTACTCAGTATTTTAATTTTAAGTTTTTCAATCATCTCTTTCCTGACTTTGGGCACATGAC
>PVKN010038568.1:0-11039 GCA_004027915.1 Capromys pilorides
GTTAGTTCAAAGAGTTAGTATATAACTCAAATTCCTTAAATTTTAAATATACATTTTTCTGGGCAATATTTTTAGAAATACAACTCCATTGTTTAAGTAAAGTCTAAAACTTTCCCTATAGTACATCAGGAGTTCCAGTTATAATCTAGTAGTAACAAACACTCCAAATTCTCACACTTTTCTCTGCCTCAGTAGAGAACTTGAGAGGAAACAGACTGAGAGGACAGATATTTTTGGGATCCAGTGACGACTCTATCATTATGTTTGCAAAATAAAGTACACCTCTAAATCACTTCCTATATGTAACTGGGGAATAAAGAAATGGTGCCCATCAAAGCTAAGGGCCTGCTTCTTCTGATAACTTGTTCTGCATATAAATTACTCTTAAGCTAAGTGTTTATTACTTGGGGATTCACTATTGGGATATCTGAGCTTCCTGTTCACAGGGGTGGGTATGCAAGCAAATGTGTTGGCATATTGATCTGCACAAGTTCAGAGTTTTAGAAATATAGACCTTCATGTAAATTATTGCACTTGAAGCAGAATAATGTCTTAGTACTTTATTTATTTTCCCTATATTTAGGACAGGATCTACAGGGTTTACAGGATCTCACTACATAGATTGAACTCATGGTGAGGCTTGTTTTTAGCCTCCCAAGCACTGAGGTTACAGGCGTGTGCCACCACGCCTAGTCTCACTCACCATCTCAGTGTGCCCCTGGGATGGGGCCTACACCTCAGGCCAGGGATCAAACCCTGGCTGCTGTGCTCTGCCTAAACAGGCGCTTTAGTCTGCTGAGCTGCCAGCCTGGCCCTATCTTAGGACTTTAAATGGCTACTCAAAAGCTATATAACCTTCAATAATCAAATTTTAATGGGAAAATAAACTGTAATCATTTTGTATAGAAAAAAATCTATCACTTAACATCTAGAAAATTCTTTATGCTTAAATAAAAGAAAGCATATTCAAAATTTAACTTGGATACTCTGAAGATTTACTGTCAGCAGATGGTTCCTAAAATAGAATGAATTAAAATTTACTGGTCTCCAAATGAATGTGTAAAGTTAAACATCAGTTTTATATAACCTTTTAGTACAAAAGTGAAAACTTTGTTAGCCCAAATATCAGAATAGAAATAAAGCCTTACTTATACTCACTTCTACCACCCTCTCTTTATCAGAGACCACACATAGGAATCCTAACTAAAAGGGAAATTGATTCCTATGGCAATAATAGCAGAATAAGTGAATCATATTCTGTGATTATCCCATGCTAGATTTGAAATATATGCTATTCCATCTACATTAGGTTTGCCCATAGCTGCCAGCAGGCCAAGCTGGACCCTTCTCAGGCTCTGGGATGACTTCTGAGGGTCTGTGGGAGGTAAGACATGGCCACATATGAAGCAACTTTATCCCAGCATTGGGATCTTTGTGTTTCAGAGAATTAACCAGATTACAGGTCATAATCTAAAAGCTCCCCTGCTAGTGCCCTGCTTGACTTCTTTCCAGATGAAATCTCTTCAAATAAATCCTGGATCACAATGATACTCTGTTTTGTGTCTGGAGCCAAAGAGAGAAAAAAATATGCATACAGAAAGACAAGTATCCGCCAAGGGTAAAGAGCTAGATTGATGAGGTTCTGCGTTTATCACCTCTGGAAAAAAAATTGTTCCTGTAAAAGAAGCCAATTGCAACATTTAGGATGAAGTAATTCATCTAGTGATTCTTCTTCCATTTGAACTTTTCATTTCCTTGTGCTTTTTTATGGATGCCCAGTTTGAATGTGTCTAGATAAGGACATGACTTATTTATTGGCTCTAAGAGCTTTTTATAAATTGAATGTAATTTATGGATTTTTAATAATCCCTCTAATTGTTTCTTTACATGAGTTACCACTTTTTTTAAAAGCCAAATTTCATTTTGCTTTATGACAGCAAATGAGCAAAAGAAAAATTAGGGTTTAGAGGATTAGAAGAAAGTTATTCCACTTGGCAGTACAAGTGTGTCTTCTCACTCATAAAACACTACTGATGGGGGCACCCTATTATTTCTCAGGGGTTCATAAAATGGGCAGAATTCAACTGCTTGTTTTTTCTCACAGGATGCAGACAGGATATTTATGGGAAAGCACTCTCAAAAATAAACAAATAAATAGACAAATACTTCCTTGGAAAGGTCTAGGGTAAAGCAATTGTAATCAACTATGTTTTCTAAATGCTCTCAATTTTTCAAGAGCAGTTTCTTATCATTTATAAAGACATTTTTCCCCTAGGGTCCAACTTTTTAATGCAATGGTTATTTACTAGCATCTTTAAATGCCTTGGAACCTGATTTAGGTCAAATAACCAGTAGACATATTTAACATAATGCTAAGAGCATTAACCTACCACAACAAGTTGTTGGTCTCTAGATACACATGCTTTAAACTAGAAAATGCTTTTCCCTCCCTGTGTCTCTTAGCTTCACATCACAGATGCCTATCCTGGCCTTGCTTTCTGATCCTTGTGTTCCTATTTGACAAATTCTAAAGCCTGATATCTTGCTTTAGTCACCTTCAGGAATAACTGTAGCTCTGCTAACTCTGACACTGAGGCTGGAAGCAACAGAAGGTAGGCAGAGTGAGGAAGCTGCCTCCACAGAATGAGAGTTTCATCATCTGACTCCCAAGCCCTGCTTTTGCTGGACTTTCCTGGTTTTCCAGACCCTCAGCTGCACCCTGAATTTCCTCTCCAGTGCTCCTTGTGTTCTCTTCCTTCTTGTCTCACAAGCTCAGCTCCTACTCCTTTGAAATGTCTGTTTAATAATCATGTCATTGAGATATATTTGGCATATGATACAACTATCTCATTTGAGATATACAATTTGATAAACTCTGATAAATGTACACAGTCATGGTCCCCTCACTCCCACGAAGATGAACAATTCCATCCCTTAGGAAGCTTCCTCTGTTTTGTGCAGTAGATGCTTTCTGATATGCAGCTCTTACTTCTTTTCCTGGTTGTGGTTTAGCCTTTTTAGAATGTCATATAGGTATTGCATGCTATATACTCTATTGCGTTTGAAATATTGTACTTAGAATCTGAAAACATCACTATTTTAGATTCATAGCTAGGTTACTTAAGTTTTTTAAATATTTCCTTTCTTTTGAGTATACACCCTAATATATTTATCTATTGGTGATTTGACAGAATCATGTTGACCATACTCCACATATTCCATCTCCCCTGAAAATGATTGGGAAGTGGATCCCTTAAATTGCAAAAATTTGGTCCAAAAACTTTTCTAATTAAACACATCTATAGCTAAATGGAACAGAAAAGGCACAAAGAAGTAGAGAAGGCCTCAAGGTCCTCACAGGTGAAGGACATTTCCTTGTACACACGCTCTTTGGGGAATGAGAAATTATTGAACTGTGGGAAATTAATGCTATATTGGACAGATGTAAAGTTCACCCAATAGCTGAAAGAACAAAAACTATAATAATCATGTGTCTCTACTGCTGTCTGTACCTTTTCAAGGTGAGCACACTTCCTTTCCACTTCCATAGTATCTGGCAACCTTCCTGAGTTTAGACCTGTGTCTTCTACTGGCTGCTTAGTGGCAAGGCGTGTCTGAGTCACTTAAACATCACAGGTCCCTTTACATTTCCTTCACATATACCTGTTTGCTTTGTTTTCTAGATACATCAATGGCGACATTTCAAAATCTGGTGATCACTTATCTGAAAAGGATTGCTGCTTGACTGAACTCAGAGGTCAATCTGATATAAAGAAGGGCTTGATTTGAGTTGATAAAAAGTCAAGACTTCTGTAGTGTTTTTAAATTTTAATGTGCGTAAAGTCACCAGTGGTGGCTTGTCAAATGCCAGGTTGCTGAGCCTCACCTTTATAGATGCTGATTAAGAAGTTTAGGGGCACTGCAGGAGAATCTGCATTATGCTAGCACCCCCAGTGCTTCTGAAGTGAGTGGAAACACTGAAATGTAGCAGATCTGAGCTGAAGTGGTGGTCAAACTTGTTAAGTTGCAGACTACCTACATGAGCAAGGACTCTTGCTTGAAAGTGAGAGAAATTTAAGTCAAACTGGTTTAAATGGAGACCAACAGGTATGACTGACTCCTGTAACTGGGAAGTAGGAAGGTAGAGCTGGCTCTAGTAGCTGGGCCATCTGGTCACTTTCAAAGGAACTCACTACTTTATTCTACATCTTTGGAATTGTTTCCTGCCACATTTCTTCTTTTAGAAAGACTGTTCCTACGACATAGTCCCCAATAATGCTGTGCTTATATTCTACCTTAAGAAACTTTCAGGACTAAATTTCACTGGACTGAGTTGTAGCAGCTTTCAAGCTCCAAAATACTTTCCATGACCAGTAGGTAAAATGTCTTGCATGGCCGGTCCAAAGTCTGGTGCCTCCTGCCCAGCATTACCTACACACAACAGATGAATGAGTACAAGTGAGATTGGGTGTAACATGGGTCTGTGTGTGTTGGGAGGTTGTAGGGCAGGATCACTGCTAACTACAAACCATGAATTGCCTGTGTGGTGTGGGTGATTCTAATTTCCCAACAAAACTATCAATATATTGGTTATAGAAAACAGCCCAACTGTACTGCCTTACTCATTTCACATAAATACTAGAAAACTATAATTTCCTTTCAACTAGATGTGCATACATCTTACATTTCAAATTCTTAGTGATAGAGCACCCAAACTGGCTTTTTAAAGACATGAGACTTAGAAAGCATCACTAATATGTGTACTCCCTAGGCTTGATTATTAGCACTGCTACAATTAAGTAGCTTTCACAGAGTTTAGCTGTTTAAGAGAAGAGTAAAGGCCCATAACCAAACTGCTGAAATGGATGAGAGCCTGTTGGATGACTCACAACAAGGTTTTGTTGAATTGAGCTTTGAAAACTGTCATTTAAATTGGCATCATTAACTCTAATGATGGGTTGATGAATTATATATATTTCAGAAAAAAAAAAAGTCTGCTAAAACTCCTTCAGTGAAAGTGAGAGGTAGAGCAGGAAGCATTAACAAACAAATATGAGAAGTAATTGAAGGAGCCTGGATAAAGATTTCTAAAAGCCGTGTGTACTAGCTAAGACATGACTTTGCCAGTACGAGGACTGTGATGTGCCTACTGTGGTTGCTGAGAGAAGAGGGGCAGGGGAGCCCGGTAAGCAAGACATTGCTCTGTGTTAGGGACACCAGACCTAGTATTGCTGCGGGCAAGAGACCTACAAGGATCATCAGTCATAGTTTTATCAGTAATATTGCACTGTGGAATAATTGCATAAAAGGTCATCTGTGAAGAAAATTAAGGTTGAGCTGAGCAGTCCATGGTGGGGGTGGGGAGAGGTAGGAAACAGCAGTGGTGTAAAAGACCAGCAGGAGGTGGAGAGCCTGTGATCTGAAGGTTTCTTTTGATCTCTGTTTTCTACGATTCCAAACCAAATGTACGTCCTTTGTTAAATGTTCTAAGCAGCAACAATTTGAGGTTCAGTCAAATGTCACACATGTAGGCCCCTCTCTTAAGCCCATGTGTGATACAGGTTTGGAGGGATCAGAGGGTGCACATGGCTTGTGGCTCAGCAGGTTCAGGATGGGGCCACAGATGCCTTTTCTCTCTGTTGTAATTCATTAGCAATGCCTCTTATGACCTATAATTTTAAGCCAAAGTGTCTAAAGCTGACAAATTTCAGTGTAAAATACATAGGACTCAAAATATTGTATGATTTACTGGTGCAAATTTGAAATGTTCAAGGGATGTAGAAGAATTTATTGATGATATTACTAAAGGTTCCCTGGTAATCTAGAGTTCTGTCAGAATCATGCTTTATAAAAATACACATGTATTTATTTAAATTATTAGTTGTATATAAATGCACTTTTAAAACAGTTTCCAACAGGCACAACATGGCCTTGTGCATAAGTATGTTTTGCTTCTTGACACTTTCCCTTAGATGAACTGATCATGCAACCTACTCAGAAAAATCCTAGTTCAGTGAAGTTAGAGTGAGTTAGACTTTAGAAAGAGACAAAAGACATGAATGTGAATTGAAGCGACATTAAGGGCTGGATACAGGATGACATCAGCATGTTGGCAAGAAGTAGAGGTATACAGCAAGGGTGGACTGTCTGATGTCCTGCCCTGGCTAGAACAAATGAATATGAAGTCAAATACAAAGCTACAACGATAAATACACCTGTCTAAAACGTGCCCTTCATGGTGATTAGGGTATTTATTTCCTGGTATGATGGAACTTACCCAACGTGGATGATTCATATTTAACCTTCCACTTTTTTCATTTCTATTAACCTGGCTCTCTCTCTGACCTGCCACTCATTTCAAGAGGATTCTTTTAAGACTTGTGTTTGGTAATAAACTGTTGTATTCAGAGCTCCATCCTTCTTAATTAACATGAAACATAGCTTTTACTGGATCATGAAACCTTTCTTATTGGTCACTCAATGGCTTCCACTCACAGAGAAGAGTCTTGGGTTCCTCCAAACAGCAGTTCTGCTGTAAGAGCTTGTGTGCAAGTAGTGTAGTCAAGAAAATCTCAGGGGTCAGGGTGGGGAGTTGGAAAGAGTGAATCCAGGGAGAGGAAAATCCAACTCAGAGATGTGTTATCAACACCTTACTGCCAGCAGCTGGAGAGGAACACAGCTGGGACTCTGAGGAAACTCATAGAAAGGATCTTGGAACTGCTTACCCAAGGAATGAAAGAGGGGAGCATGGATTCTCCGGCTAAGCACTAGCCATATGATGTGCTGTCTCAATCAGTATCAAATCCCTCTGGTTTTCAGTTGCAGCAAGTGTCACATTGCATTGTTGGAAGAGCCCTGGAGGCAAAGAACAGGAGCTAAGCAGTGTGGTTGAGCTGAGATGTTGTTGGGTTCCATTTTTGTGTCATTAGTTGCTGCTGAAATCCTGAAGTAAGCAGGGTTCCAAGAAGATATTGGTAGTCAATACAGGGCCCTACCAATGTTTTAACCACTGTTCACTTCAGTCTACTATTCTTCTGTCTGTCCAATCAGTAATCAGAGGAATCTGCAGTCTTTGACATCTTCCTATGTAGTGTCTCCCTCACCTCTGTTTCCAGCCATCAAGCTGTGCCAGTTATATCATTGACAGTGGCAGTAAGGCTCTGGCTTCCTCTACAGCCCACATTCTACCATCTTTCCATGTTCAGCTGCACTTGGTCATGACCAAGAGATGTTTGGGCCCTATACAACCTCATCTGATTCAGGACTCAACTCACTAAGCCCCAGGACAACACATCTGTGGTGACACCATCACTCGGGCTTTCAATACTTGTAAAATCTTCAACACATGAAATTACTATTGTTGTTGCTGCTGCTGTTATGTAAGTACCCAACCAATTCCTTTCCTTGCCCCCTCTGCCTTTCCCCTTATTGTACTGTGTTGTCCAAACATGTCCTTTCTTTTCTCGACTATCCTAGTATCTCTGATTTGGTTTATTTGCTTACCTGCTCTGGCTCCTTGATAGAAATAACCAAGTGAATGATAATTGGAATAGCACCTTTACCTACTGTCTACATTATTGGATCTTTATTTTTGGTGAGTATCAAAAGTTGCTGAGAAAAATTCTCAACATCATGGTTCTAGATTCAGTTGCAAATTGATACTCTCATCTCTGCTTAAATAGCAACCTTATTTTACTTATAGATTTTTAAACCCCTAGCATAATGCCTTCTTTGCCTCCCTTTTCATGTTCTCAATACTTCTCTTTCTAATGGTATGTATTTATCTCAATAATTGTTCCTGCTTCCTACTACCCTAAAAAGAATTAAGACACCACAACAGTAAGTCCCTTGACTTCTCTCATTTGGACATCAAAGTTGGCTACCTTTCTCAACCTCTCTCTTCACTTCAATCCTTGGGGTGACAACAGGTCCATCTCCTTATGGGGTTAGCTGTGCACTCTAAAGAATTGAAATAAAATAAAACACAGCAAGCTTAAATTGAACCTAATGGTTCCACCGTCTCTGTCAGTACCCAAGCATACTCACAGGTCCCTGTACTGTCAGTGACATTTTTCTTTGATTTTTCACAACTGATGGCAGACTGCAGTGCTCTCACCTTTAGAAACATACTGTATTTTCCTTTTTTCTCATTGTGGAGGAATTCCCTGAGCCCCACTCAGCCAGACCGTAGCTTCGCTGGTTTTTAGATGCCACCAGCTCATCATATCATTTCATCCTTCCATTGCTAATTAAAGGAGTGCTCAAGGATCCGAATTTAAACAGTGCTGAATGACTTCAAGATCAAGCTTCTTTGGCAGGGGACATATCTCAGTGGTATTAGCATCTGCCTCAGCAAACACAAGGACTAGGGTTTGATCCCTGGTACCACATGCTGTGCTGGTCCCACCCCGGGTGCACCCAGCAGGCCACCCAGATAGGGGATCTCACTGCTGGAGAGGCTGAAACAGAATGATCATTACAAGTCTGAGCTATATAGTGAGATCCTGTGCCAAACACATTAAAAAAAAATCAAACTTCTCACAGGTCACAAGGGCCTCATACTTCTCCCTGATATAAAAGGCAGATGTTCATTAGCACACATTGTTACAAATCATGTCCTTCTCCCTTCTTTGAATTATCCTGTAGATAATATTCTGCTAATTTCCCACATATTACATCAGTTTATGATGATCTTTTACTTCTCCAAATGTCTACAGTATGTGCAGTCTGAAGTCTGTTCATGTAGTATTTTCATTGTTCTTTAATTATTTTCTGTGTTTGTGACTTGTCTCTTACTGAGTGCATGTGCTTCTCAGGATCATTTAACTTCATTTGGGTCTGAAGTGTTTGTCTGAAAAAGGAACCTACACATATGCATCTGTATCTCAAATATAAACCAGCACTTTGGACTCATGACTGGAATGTATTGATCTAACTAGGATCATCTTCTTGTTCTTCTCTCAGTGTTGGCTGTGCATGACCTAGCTTCATAGGAATCTTGGACTGGTACTCATGCCTAAATTTATAATTCCAGCTATATACCATGCCAAAATATTCATCCAAACTGTGTAGATGATGAAATATCTCAAGTATGGCTGTGTCTGCACATCATAAACACCTCATCTTTAAAATTATATTTTAAAGTTTTTATAGAGTTGTTAGACAATAATAATTTTGGAATTTAATTTACATGTTTTTTGGCATTAATATATACCAGAACTAAAACATGGTTTGACCCAGGGACTTTATGTTTATGGAAAGGCTAAGAATCATTACAGTGAAAGTAATTTAGATACACATTCACTTTTACAAACTACTTTCTAGAGAGATCCTGTAAGCCTCTTCTTTTCAGAAGAAATTCAAAAAAAATGTTGATTCTCTCTAAGAGAGAATCTTGTCTGTAACATCCATATCATATGCTTCAACAGTGCTTTCTTCTTGATAGAATGCTTAGCTCTCATAAGGCAATCCATTAATTTAGAGGCATATTCCTTATTTCCAAAATATCTTCATTGTATTATTTTCCTGAGTCATACCAATTCCAATGCATCAAAAGATACATAAAAGTGAAGCAGACAGACATAATAAGGAGTGATGAGGATCATAGTGACAAGAGGGTTCAGGTCTTGCCTTCTGAGAAAGATGAGCACTCAGCTCCAGATGGAACTGCCAGAGAGCCAGGGCCAGTGTTGTGGATCTTCCTGTCATTTGAGAAAAGCTGGAAGTCCACATAAATATGTGATGTATTGGAATTTTCCAATATGAATGATTGACTCAAAATGTTCATTAAGTTACAGTGGAGGAAGGGAGTAAATATAAAAAAGCATCTATGAAGCTGGACCTGTAATCCTAGCACACTGGAAGCCTGAAGAGTAGGACTACAAGAAATGAGACCAACCTGAAAAACTTAATAATGTAGTGAGACCCTGCCTCAAAATTTGAAGAGAGGGAGAGACAAGGGCTCATTGCTCAGCAGAGAGAGAGACAGTGAGCAAGTGAGAAAGAGAGAGAGAGACTGACAGAGATAGACAGAAAAAGACAGAGATACAGAGAGACAGAGACAGGAAACAAGAAAGCAAGTTACAACCATGCACCAAAGCTAGCTTACATTCCTTCAGTTTTTCAACTTAAGTCCTGCTTCATAACTTCACCTTTGGGGAAAAAAAAAAAAAAAAAAAAAAAAAAAAAAAAAAAAAAAATATATATATATATATATATATATATATATATATATATATATTAAATTTAGATAGTAAAGAGAAAAAGAATTTGAGAATGGGGACATACTCAAAGCATCTTAGGCAGGAGAGTCGTAAGTTCTAGTACAGCCTGGGTAACTTGGCAATTTAGCAAAAACATATATGAAAAATTTTAAACCAAAAAAGTTAAAGGGGCTGAGGATGAAACTCAATATAAAGGCTCTAGGTACAATCCCCAGTACTCGAAACAGACAAGAAAAATAATAGATGAAGAGTCAAATATTTAAGGATAACTGTTGCTCTCCATACAACTGTACATATTTCTATTAATAGAGCCATGATTTGGGGGTGGAGGGTTCCTTGATGCAAAAGATCAATTTCTAATCTGTTAGCTTAGTTTTGTTTCATAGTTAAATTTTTCTAGTATCCTAAAATACCTGGTTATCTTCTTACCTCCCAATTTTAGGCCATAAATGAAGTTGATAACCTGGTGTCTATGTCCTGACTTAGAGCATCGATTAAAACTAAGTTGATACTGGGAATTTTCCCAGAAGAACTGAAAACATCGTATCATAGTGATATTTGTGCACCTATGTTCATAGCAGCACAATTTATGATAGCCAAATCTTGGAAACAACCAAAATGCCCATCATCTGAGGAATGGCTGTTACAGATGTGGTATTTTAATGTAATGGAACATTACTCAGCTATAAGGAATGATAAACTAGAAGACTTCACATATAAGTGGATGTATCTTGAACATATACTCATCAGTGAAATAAATCAGATCTACATATGCCAATATCGTATAGTCTCTCTAGTGTAAGAACTCAAAAGAAG
>PVKN010038569.1:0-11040 GCA_004027915.1 Capromys pilorides
GTTGATGTGAGGAAACAGAGGGAGGAACGGAGCCTGAAGACAACTAAAAAACTACCTTGAACCCAAATGTATATGTATAAGGGGAGTAAAAGGAGAGTGGGAAGGAGTGAAAACCCACAGGTCCTGCACTCCATGTGTCACTAGTCTAATTCCGTGAATGTGATTTTCCTGGTGAGAAAGGTTTTAATGTGCTGACGTGATTTTGATTCCTTTCTTTTTCAGGATCCAGCAAGCAGGCAAGGAAACCTATGTCTTAGGGCTCTCATCTTTCCACATACCTTCCATAGGAGCTGCCTGTGTTTGTTTCCTAGAATTACTTGGCCTTGACAGCCTCAAGCTCAGAGTTGATATGAAAGTGGCCAATATAATTTTGAGCTACAAGTGTAAAAATGAAGAGACTCAGTACAGCTTTATCCGAGAATCTTTAGGTATAGTACTTGTTCTTTTTTTTTTTTTTTTTTTTAAGGTTTATTTAGCTTATAACTTTTATTTATTTTTTGTTATGGCCGGCTTGGCCTGCCGTAGGAGTGGGGCTGGCACAGCATGTGGTGCCAGGGATTGAACCGCGGTCCCTTCAGTTGCCTAAGCTTGCCTAAGCAGGCATTTTAGACTGCTGAGCTATCTTTTTTTTTTTTGCTGTGACCGGGGCTCAAACTCACGGCCTTGCACTTGCCAGGCAGGCATTTGTGCCATGGAGCTATCTCCTCAGCCCCTGCTGAGCTATCTTGCTGGCCCCACAGCATCTGTTCTTTATGTGGCTTGTTTTGTTAGAGAAGAGCAACTGAATAATAGATCTAAAGCATCGAATTGTGAACATTTGGTAAGGAATAATTATCTTCCTGGGTTTGGTGTTTTGGTTTTTGCATTGCTAGGGATTGGATGTGGAACTTCATGCATGCTGGGCAAGTGTACTACCATTCAGCTACATGCTCAGCTACCATATATGTGTTCTTTATCTCACTTTCTTGGGCACTTTACTTGGGTCCTGAAATGGCTCTGGAGGCCATTTATTATTCAAACAAATGCCCAGGTCCTGACTTTTTCTCCTGGCCATAAATATCTAGATGTGGGTATGTTTGAGGCAGAGTCTTGATCTTGCTCAAGCCAGTCTCAAACTCCTGGGCTCTAGTGAATATCCTGCCTTGGCCTCTGCAACTTAGCCCAGCTTATACTTTTTGGTCTTCTTATAGCTGAGAAACTTTCTAAACTGGCAGATGATGAAAAGGCAACCACAGAAGAATTGCTTGTTCTTCTAGAAGAAGGTATATGGAATAACATTCAGCACCAGGAAACAAATAGGTTTGTGAGTTTCAGTCCTAGCCTCCTTTCTACTAAGCTTCTTTTGCTAACTTGTGTTTGCTTAGCCTTTTCTTCTAGCACCTCTGGTGTTTTCACCAAAATCTCCTTAGTAAACCTGATCTTATCTATCCAGTATATAGCAGATGGCACTAAAAAATGGAACTTTTTAAAATTGTCCCTTGCCAGTAGTGATTCCCTTTTTAGAAATAGTCTTACCAAGAGGGAGAGGAGCTTTGATTATCTGGTCACAAAAGTGACCATCTTCTCCCAGTGTTCTCTCCTTAGGGCAGTCCTTAGAACACATATTATTACTCTAGTTGACTTGGTTCTCAGCAATTTCATTCTTAGAAAGGAACATGTGCACTGTCCCTAGTGAGGAGCCACAGGCATTCGCCAGGGCTCTAAAATGAACCAAGCAAGAGAATTAGGAAGTTTCTTTTTCTTTTTTTTTTTTTTTAACTTTACTTATTTATATTATGACTGGCTTAGCCTGCCCTGGGGGTGGAGCTGGTGCATCGTGTGGTACTGGGGATCAAACTGTGGTCCCTGCGGTTGCCTAAGCTTGCCTAAGCAAGTGCTTTAGACTGCTGAACTATCTCACTGGCTCAAGGAAGTTTCTTGAGTGCCTGTTTTTTCAGTTTTTCTGAATAATCCATAATAATCCATAAGTATTAAAATCTATTCAATTGATGACTTGGAAAAGAATGAATAATATCAGCATATTAAGAAAATTATTCCACTTTATGAGTAAGAGACTATTTTCTTTCTTTTTTTTCTTGTATTTAGTACAGGGTCTCACTATGTAGATTGGATACTTGTAGTGATCCTCTTGTTTTCACTTCTCAAGCACTGGGATTACAGGCCCGTGCCACCACGCCCAGTCTCAGTCACCTTGTCAGTGCCCCTAGGGGTGGGCCCGCGGCCAGGGCAGCACAGCCAGAAATCAAGCCCTGGCCTGAGTCAGCCTAAGCAGGCGCTTTAGTCCACTGAGCTATCGGGCCAGTCCAAAAGGCCATTTTCAAAGTAATCTATTAAATATTTTTTGAAAAGCACTTTTTTTTTCCTTTTTACAGTATTAAGGATCTAACCTATGGCTTTACACATGCTCTGTCACTAAACTTCATTCCTAGCCCCTGTGAAAGGCATCTTAGCTTATAATCCCAGTACTTTGGAGGCTGAGGCAGGAGGATCAGTGCAAGTTCAAGACCAGCCAGGGCTACAAAAGTGAGTTCAAGGCCAGCTTGAACTGCATAGCAAGACCTCGTCTCAAAAAAGGCCAGAAAAAAAGACATCTTAGAAAATTCACTGTGGTTAAATTTATTTAATTTTCACTAATGTGCCAGTTTCCAACTAAAGCTTTAATTTCATAAATTTCTTTTCTCTACCATCCCATCCCTAGTTCTAATTCTAGGTTATCCAGTGAATCTGAGAGCCAGTGGGCATTAATGGTACAGTTTGGCAGGCTCCACAATATGAAACTGAGCTTGTCCTACCTTAGAGAATGTGCCAAAGCAAATGACTGGTTGCAGTTCCTTATTCATAGCCAGCTCCATAACTACCAAACAGAAGAGGTAAGCATACTGCTGACAGGAAATCTTAACACTTCTATGAAGATAGTATTCTACTGTATAAACAAGTTTTTTTTAATTAAAATTTTTTTATTAGTGTATGTTTATGATACATAATATATACATTCATTATGGGGAGTTGAGTTGATCCTTTTTTAAATTTTCTAAATTTAAATTTCTCTTTAGGGCCAACTAGATAGTTCAGTGGACTAAAGCACCTGCTTTAGCAGAGCACAGCAACTGGTGTTCAATCCCCTGCATGCCATGTTGGTCGACCTCAGGCTGTGCTGAGACAGCAGTTGAGACTGGGCGTGGCGGCACGTGCCTATAATCCCAGTGCTTGGGAGGCTGAAAACAGGAGGGTCACTACAAGTCCGATCTACGTAATGAGACACTATATACTCTGAGGCCCTGTCCTAAATTTATAAAAAAGTCCTTTTTCTTTTCTTTTCTTTTTTTTTTTGTTTTGCTTTTTGTTTTTTTGAGATAGGATCTTGGTGTGTAGTTCAGGTCAGCCTTGAACTCACAACACAGCCCAGGCTGGACTCAAAGTCACCATAGTCCTACTGCCTCAGCCTCCCAATGCTGGGATAAACAGATGTGTATACCATGCCAGCTACTCTTGATCTTTGTAATTTCACTTCCCCTGGGCTCCCAGTTTCCCTTCCACTCCCAGACACCCTTTCCATCTCACAAAGTTGATCTCCCTGTTTTCTGACACCTTACCTTTCCTTTTGCTCTGTCACCAGTTTATACTTTGGGTTTCTCATATAGTGAAGCCATGTGCTATTTAACCTGAGTCTGATGTATTTCACTTGGCATGCCAGACTCAAGGTTGTTGGTCACGTTCCTGTGGATGACCAAATGTATCCTTCTTAGTTTTTTGTTTTGTTTTGTTTTTCTGATTTTTTCATTTTATTTATCTGGTATAGGATCTCACTATGCAGCTCAGACTCATAGTGATCCTCCTTTTTCAGCCTTCCCAGTGCTGAGATTACAGGCTTGCATCGCTATGTCTGGATTCAGTTGCCTACTCAGCAAACCCTGGGGCAGGACCGGCATGACATGTGGGACTAGGTGTTCTTCTTATTGTTTTTTTTTTTTTTTTAATAAGAAATAACAATGTAACAGTTTCAAAATATGTTAGTTTTTTTGTTGTTTTTGTTGTTGTTTTTTAGGGACTAGGTGTTCTTAGCTTTTTAATATACTTATTTTTACTAACAGTTCAGTGGGTTGGTGTCAGACATTAATAGTCTTGACTAGTCAGTACTGAAAAGCTTGAAAACTTTTTGTGACTCCCTATTGAATTTGGAAATTCACTTAAAAGAACAACTTCATAGGGCTGGGGAGATAGCTCAGTAGAATAAGCACTTGCTTGGCAAAAGCAAGGACCTGAGTTCAATCCCTGGTGCCACCAAAAAAAAAAGAACAACTTTATAAAATCATGTGGTCACCTCTGACATAGTTCAGGGTAGAAAAGAATAATTGTGCCTGTGCATTTCTGTAACATATTCAGCTCTGGTGAAACTTAAAAGTTGGGTTTCTATTTTAATTATCTAATATGCGTTCTAGGTGAAATCCCTTCTTCAGTGTTTCAGCCCAGTCCTACAAGACCACTTACAGCTGGCTTTTGAAAACTTGGCCTCAGTATCCAATGCAAGAGTGAACAGCGGTCAAGTCAGTACTGAGTCCCCTCAGGAACTCCAGAAAAATAAAGAAGAGATGACTAATTTCTTTGAAGTTCTGCTCCAGTGCTCAGAACAATCAAACTCCTGTCATTGGCTCCTGGCTGAGGCAGTGATACAAAAGGCCCCTGTCCTCAGTATCCTAGCTTCATGTCTCCAGGTGAGAGGCAAGAGAAGCAACAGAAAAAATAGTGACTAGAAAGGCTGCTAATCATAATTGGGTTCATGATGTCCGTGCAGGCTCTTTTTTTCCCATCTGTCAGACAGTGCCTTCAGGGCACGGCGGGTGAGGCTTCTAGAGCTGGGGATTGAACCCAGGTCCCTGGTGCCTGACTGCATTTGCCTGAGCAGATGCTTAAGCAACTGTGCCAGTCTGCAGCACCACCACCCCCCCCATGATGCCAGTGAAACCCCAGTGTGTTTCATAATCACTGGAGCACTTTGTCTTCTTAATTTTAGATGCTGAGTCTGGGCCATTTTGTGCTCTTCTTCATGTGTTTGCATTCAGTGGGCTCAGGTGGTGGTGTTGATAGGAAAGACACTAAATATATGTCACTCCTTTTCAGCAGGAAGGGAGATGTTCTACACAGCCTCTTATAAACCTCTGTTGGGGCTGGAGATATAGCTCAGTGGCATAAGTGCCTGCATGGCAAGCACGGGTCCTTAGTTTGATCCCTGGTACTACAAAAATAAATAAATAATAAATAAACCTTTCTGTCTTCTTTGCCTTTGACCTGCCATATTCTGCAGGGGCCAGCAGGGTATGCGGTACCAGGAATCAAACCTGGGTCTGTTTGCTTGCGAGGCAGGCGTTTAAACCACCAAGCTATCTCTCCATCCCTGCACATACATTTTTGTTCATAAATTTTGTTCATAAAATTTGTGTCATGTTTGGAAGCTTTTAAGCCCTTCTAGCTAACTGAGATGACTTGTTCTAAATAGGAAATACTAATCTGTAGCATTTGTTGTGTGTGTTAGGGAACCCAGGCTGTTACTCTGTTTTGAAAATTATTTATCCAATACTAGGGTGCCAGTGCTGTTTCCTGTCTCTGTGTCTGGATCATTACCTCTGTGGAGGACAGTGTTGCTGCTGAAGTAATGGGACATATTCAGGGCTTGACAGAAGACCACCCCTGGGATCTTGAGGACTTTTCCATCATCTGGAGAACATTATTAACAAGGCAGAAGAGCAGAACTCTTATCAGAGGTTTCCAGCTTTTCTTTAAGGTAGTGAATAATTACTTTAGTTCTTTCCAGAGGTCACAGGCATTACTTCATCATGTTCCTCTTTCACTTTTTCTTATTCTTTTTTTTTTTTTAATTTTATTTATTTATTTGTTTGCTTGTTGTGTTTGTTTGTTTGTTTATTTTATTTATTTTGTGGCTGGCTCAGCCTGCCCTGGTGGTGGGGGCTGGCGCAGCATGTGGTGCCAGGGATCGAACCGCAGTCCCTGCAGTTGCCTGAGCTTTCCTAAGCAGGCGCTTTAGACCACTGAACCATCTCGCTGGCCCGACTTTTTCTTATTCTTATCTCTAGATTTTTTTAAGCCAACAATAGGTTATAATAGTAATAGAATGCTTGTTTGTTTTACAGTGCCAGGGATTGGACTTAGGTTCCTGTACAAGCTAGGAAACTGATCTACCACTGAACTACACTCCCCAGCTCTGCCATTTATTTAGTATTGTTTTAATTAGATCTCACACCAGTCCTATACAAGATAATATAGAGAGATTTTGTGAAGTGCTGTTATCCTTATTTTACAAACTAATAAACTAGGACTCACAGCACTTAATTGCCCAAGCCAAGAATTCAAAGTACTTTATATTTTGTAGTATGTTTTGAATTCAGATTCATACTTTCTGATGCAAAACTGCCCTTGAAAACCTTGGATTCTGTGGGTTGAGGTGGGTGGATCCTTGGAACCCAGCATCCAGCAATGTGTGTTAGAGACACCATACTGCCATCTAGTGGATGACTCCTGCCATCTGCAGTCAGTCAAGTCAATAGAAAATGGATTTGTTGAATAGGTATACCCATCCTGAGTATTTTTTTCCAAAAAGAAAATTTTTGGAATTTAATTAATATTCTTTTTAAGATGTAAGACTTATTTCTACTTTGAGGCTGTTTTTAGTAACATTTAACATTCTCTTATTTGCCACTGTTCATCGAGAAACTATCAAGGCCAGGATTTTCTAATTTCAAACTCTTGTCCAAAGGATTCCCCATTGCTACTGATAATGGAAGTATATGAACTGTGTATGTTCTTCAAGAATTATAAGGAAGCCAAAGCTAAACTTCAGGAATTCCAGAAGAGCCTTGAAACTGTAAGTTGAAATTAGAGTGGTTTCTCTTACTGTTATAAAGTTGGTTGGCATTGTCCGTTGCCTGCTAGTGGTTGGAATGGAGCATCAGGTGAATAGTGGCTCTGTGGTGTAGCTCAGATGAAATCATTTGCACTGTTACAGAGATGGGGAGGCAGGGGTAGGGTGCCACAGGGATCCCATTTGCAGCAGCTCATCTGTTGCCATGAACTGAAAGGTTTCATGTAATTGTTGTACTGTGATTCATTTTCTGATTTTGCAGATAAGCTTAATGGAAAAGGATTAATGGTCCCGCTGGATGCCAGAGTAGAGTGGATGTCATGAGCCACATTTGGTCAATTTAGGATAACTTCAGCTTTATACATTATGATTAAAAAGTGGTCCCTCACTTTATTTTGGGGGTTACATTCCTGACACTCCCATGATAAGTGAAAATCAGCAAAGTAGCAACATATTTATTTTACTACTTATATTTTAAGGCTTTATAAACCTTTCCCATATTCTATAAACCTTTCCCACACTTTGAAAACACTTCTAATGTTCTCAACCATTTTCTAAACTCAAACCTATGTAATTTTAACAATATATGCATACTGTATGGTACTACAAAATTCCACAATATAGCAAAACATCCACAATAAATAATTTAGATTAATATTTTTTGAAAACCCATGAAACAGTGAGTCTATGAAAGTTGAACTGTGAAATAGCAAGGGACTACTGTATTTTCATCAGTGCTTCTGGAGTTTCTACTATTCTTGTCTAAACAGTGCTGAATAGGTGGGGCATCTCGGGCTCTACTTTTTTAAATGCTTGTTTCAGACCTAGTTATCATGCCAAAAATATTAACCTTTTTTTATAAGACAAGGTCTCACTGTGTAGTTCAGGCTAGCCTTGAACTCACTATGGGGCCCAGGCTGGCCTTGAACTTGCAGTGATCCTCCTGCCTTAGCCTGAGCCACCACACCCACCAACCTTACTATTATAGGAGAAAAAGTAGAAGCTATATGAAAGGAGAAGGAATATGCCATTTTGTTTGGTGTTTTTTAGTACTTTTGCCTTCTATATTCCCCAAGAGTTTTATGATAAGTGAGACGCACATAAATACCTATTTTACATACCACAAGTGTTAGGTGAAATATCTCTAGGCTTCTGTTCATAGTCACAGTGGTCTTAACTCAAACAAAAATATAGAAGCTATACCTTGGCACCACATGCCTCACTGGCCTCGTCCAAGGGTGTGTTGAACTGGCCACTGCATACAGGCATGGTGACACATGCCTCTAATCCTAGTGCTGGGGAGGCTGAAAGCAAGAGGATCACTACATGTCCAAGCTGCTTAGTGAGACCCTGTACCAATACATTAAAAATAAAAATAAAAAATAAAGCTATGTATTTGAAAATACTAAAAAAATAATAATTTTTAAAATGCAGATCATTTTCAGTTAAAAAAAAAAAATACTTGCTTAGGCAACTGCAGAGACCACAGTTCAATCCTGGCACCACATGCTGCACCAGCCCCACCCCCAGGGCAGGCTGAGCTGGCCATAATATTAAAAAAAAAAAAAAAAAAAAAAGTGTATCATAAAAATAAAATTCTCTGACCATGTAGCAAAGCTAGCTTCGAACTCACACTGATCCTCCTACCTCAGCCCCCAGGTGCTTGGGGTATAGATGTGTGCCACCGTACCAGCCATAATGCTATTTCTTGATGGATCAACAGGACAAAACTATCATGATACTGTCCAATCTGGTGTCACTCATATCCTTATTTCAGACATTTGAGTCTATGTTTTTCTTTCTTTTTAAATAGCTCTGTTAGAAGCTGGGTCATGGTGGTGGGCACCTGTAATCCCAGCATTTAGGAGGCTGAGGGAGGAGGATTGGTGCGAGTTCGAGACCAGCCTGGGCTACAAAAGTGAGCTCAAGGCCAGCCTGAACTGCATAGAGAGAACCTGTCTCAAAAAGACAAAATAAATAAATAAATAAAAATAAAATAAAATTCTCTGGACTTAAGGACAGCTCTAGATCTGTTTTCAAAGAAGCTACCACTGGATGTTGTGGCACATGCCTATAATTGTTGTTCTTGGGAGGCCATAGCAAGAGGATCGCTGAGTTTTGAAGCCAGCCTGAACTACGTAGCAAGACTCTGTCTTAGGGGGAAAACAGGAAAAGAAAGAAACTAAGTGAACATGTCTGGTTAATAGCATGGCTCCTCAGAGGGCTGTTAACTAGACAGATAGATTGGGAGGAGCTTGCAGGAATGAGTTCTCTAGTTAGTACTCAGATTTAGGACTCTGAAGTTTAGGGATGTAGTTCAATGGTGATAGAGCCTGCTTTCTAGCTAGCATGCTTGAGGTCCCAGGTTCAATCACCCAGGAGGAGGGGCAGCGTGCAGTATCATTCAGAGGAGTTTTACTTTTCACACATGCAGCTCTCCGCACTGGGACTGACCACAGAGGGATCACAAATAGAGCTGCCAAGGAGGGCTTATTCGTGTCCTCTGAGCTCCTTCACTCATTCCTGCCATTTGTGAAGCATCTACATAGGCGTCCCTGATTGTGATGGGAGGTTACTTTTCAGTGTACCTTGGCTTTCTTGTTCCCTAATTTGGAGATTTTGATTTGTTATTCCTGTGAATCACTCCTCCTGAGCCTCCTTCTGTTACCTTTTTTCTTTTTGTAGCTTGACACAGCAACTGCAGCAGTCCACCCTATCCTCCCTGCTGTGTGGCTGAAGGACCAAGTGTGTTTCCTTTTGAAGCTTATGCCACAGCAGTGTCAGACTCAATATGAGCTGGGGAAGCTCTTACAGCTGTTTGTTGGAACAGAGCATCTCTTCTCTGATGGTAAAACAGTCCTTGTCCTGAAGTTGCCACTAAAAAGTAGCTTCTGTAGCAGGACATGATAGTGCACAATTGTCAATCTCACACTCTGGGAGGGTGAACCAGGAGGATTGAAAGTTCAAGCTCAACCTGTGTGAGTTAGTGAAACGAAATGTTAAAGGGTTGTGGTAGGTGGTCAAGAATGTAGCTCAGTTTGTGGGCCGGCGAGATGGTTCAGTGGTCTAAAGCGCCTACTTAGGAGGGCTTAGGCAACTGCGGGGACTGCAGTTCGATCCCCGGCACCACATGCTGCGCTAGCGCCACCACCAGGGCAGACTGAGCCAGCCACAAAATGAATAAATAAAGAAACAAACAAACACAACAAGCAAACAAACAAATAAATAAATAAATAAAATTAAAAAAAAAAAAAAGAATGTAGCTCAGTTTGAAAGCCCTGGGTTCAACCCCAGTACCACATACACTCAAAAAGTAGTAGTTTGGGGGCCAAGGAGATAGCTCTGTGGCACAAGTGCCTGCTTGGCAAGTGCAAGGGCAGGAGTTCGAACCCAGGTCCCACAAAAGAAAAAAAAAAAAAAGTAATAGTTAACTTTTGTTGTTGTGTATTTAGTACAGGGTCTCACTCCAAAGATCTGACTCATGGTGATCCTCCTGTTTTCAGCCTCTCCAGCACTGGGATTACAGGTGTGCACCACCACTCTTGGACTCTGTTGCCAGCTCAGCACACCCCGGGGCAGGGCCAGCACAGCATGTGGGACTGGGGATTGAACCTTGGTCTCTGCACTTGCCAAAGCAGGCACTTAGTATGCTGAGCTATCTCACTGGCCCTTAGTAGATAATTTTTTAATCTTGAAAATATTTTAGGAGGGTAGTAAGGAATTAAGAACATATGATGGGTAATGTTACATTTACACTCTAGTGAAGAGTTACAGATAACATCAAATTTGAATTGAAACATTCAAAACATGGTACAACAGCACCTAACATAAAACAGTATATGCAGTTTTCTTAGTCTAAGCAGGTGTCAGATAGCTCTGCTTTCCCCCAATCCAAGTCTACATTAACATGTCACTGCCATTTTTCTGTCTGTGAGAACCTTAGCCAGTCATTGTTGCCCAGGGTTGCAGAGTCATAAATGCATACCTTATTTTGGAATGTTTAGAGACAAATTATGCCTTTTTTCTCTGTAGTCTTCCAGATATTGGCAGTCTCTCAGCTTGATGCTTATTGTTTTTTCTTTTTCTTTTTCTTTTTTCTTTTTAGTGTGTGAATGATTACCTTTTATTTTATTTTATTTTTTATTTTTTATTTTTTTTGAATATTT
>PVKN010038570.1:0-11039 GCA_004027915.1 Capromys pilorides
GTCTCTTATAATAATAATAAAATGATGTAGTTTTGTGTTCAGTGTGAAGGAACACTGCAACCCCAAGGAGGCAGAGTTCCTTTAACCTCGTCAAGAATCTTGCCAAATATTTCAATTAATGTGTACCACAGCCACAAAATCAATTCCTTATCAGCCAAAAACACTCATACAATAAATTTTCTTTTCAAACCATATCTCTAAATTAAATCTTTTTAGGTATAAAGGTACAGTGTGGAAATTCAGTCCATGGGTTTTCTCCCTGATAGGGTTTTCACGAATGGCACACGGCTTTGCATGCTATATTTAGCCTACAATGTTTGGTTAGATTTTAATCTTCCTCAAGAAAGTCATTATCCCTTTCCAAGGCAAATAAAGGACTGAAGTGTTAATTTCTTCCTTAAGATAAGTACAGAGTTTGAACAGTTTTGATATTCTCTCTTTGAGCAATTTATTTGGAAACTTTCAAACAATTATAATCTATGAAACTACACTAATCCACATTTCTTGATAATACAAATTATGTACCTAAGCATAGGCCTACAGAAAAAAAATCACATTAATATAGAAAACAGCATTACCTTGCACTAAATCCCATATAAAGACACTTTGCAGGAACTGAGGTGATCTGACCAATGACATTCAATATAATCACATTTTTAATGAAAACTCTTTGACTTGAATATAAAATACTTGTATCTTTTGCATTCAGGCTCTGTATTCCAGCTGTTCTCAAAACAGTGTTTTACACTTAATGTTCACATTCTCAGCCTAGTCACAATAGCACATGAAACTATAATAATTTAGAGTAGGGACCTAGGCTCAATGGTAATGAACCAAGATAGTTATGAGAATTAAACCATTTGACTAATCCTGCTTTCATGTTTCATATTCAGAGAGACATAATTTTTTGCACTATAGAAGCAGAACATTTTCCATTAAAATAAATAATCCAGTGTTGGAGGTAGTACCTTTCTGTAAACGCTGTACCATATACAACTCACAAAGGTATTCTCCCAGACAGCTAACAAATTACACAAATCATTGTAATTTCAGATCCTTGGGACCAATCTGATGTCTGATGGCAGGAAAAGCACGGGATACAAAATCGTATCTCACAGCTAAGAAGCAGAAAGTTACCTGATGTCGTATTCACAGCTCCTCATTCTATTTCTCCCACATTACTAAACAGGTAATCTTTTAACTGATGTTAGCAATGCTAGACAGAATGAAAAGACTCTTTGCTGCAGCAAGAGGAAGTAAAGTACATTTTCACAGGGTTAAAAAGTATTTTAAAAATTGAACCAAAACTTCTATGGGTGGAGATGAATTTTTCACAAACTTTATATGTTAAGCATATCAAAAATTCATAAAATGATTTAAAACTGCATAAAAATACTTTAGCTATTTCCAGATTGTTGGTGATGATTTATTTCACTTTACGTAAATGTAGAATTCAATAATAATTGAGGGGCATTCTGGATTGAATTCAGGGTCTTAGTGCTGAGCTTCATTCCCAACCTTCTTAATTTTTGTTTTTGAGAAAAAGTCAAGCTAAGTGGCTGAGCTGCACAGGCTGTACTTGAGTTTGTGACCTCAGCCTTCGAGAGCACTGGAACTACAGACAACGTCACCATGCCAAGCTTATTTATTTATTTATGTTTATTTTTTGTTTTTTTATTTTTTTATTTTTTTGGTCTTTTTGAGACAGGGTCTTGCTATGCAGTTCAGCCTGGCCTTGAGCTCACTTTTGTAGCCCACGCTGGTCTCGAACTTGCACCGATCCTCCTGCCTCAGCTTCCCAAGTGCTGGGATTACAGGAGTGCACCACCACGCCTGGCTCTCTGAGTTTAAAATAAAATATCTCAGAATAAATTGTGAGAAAGTGAAGTTATTCAGTTTATTTTCTAAATATTAATGTAAGAAAGTAAAAGCCCTGGGCTCTCCAAATAGCTGAATGGATTAAAGTATTTGCAAGCAGGCACAGGGGCAGGGGATTCATCCCCAGGCCTGCTGGGCTGGCCCCACCCCCAGGGCATGCTGGAGCAATCGAGACTGGGCGTGGTGGTGCACGCCTATAATCCCAGCTCTTGGGAGGCTGTGAACAGGTGGATTACTATGAGTCCAATCTAGTCATGAGATTCTGAACACACTGTAGATCATTCCCTAAAATACAAAAAAAAAAAAAAAAAAAAGAAATGAAAGTGAAAGCCTTAGCTTTAATATTTTATTTAGAAAAAAATCTAGCTCCATCTTGGTTATATTTACAATATGTAATTGAAATTAAATAAAAAAATTATAGTAAACAATACATCCCTGGGCTGGGGAGATGGCTCAACAGTCTAAGTGTCAACCTGGCAAGCACAAGGACTGGGGTTCAATCCCTGTGACCATATGTTGTGCCAGTACCAGGATCCGGGGAGCACTGAGCTGGCCACCAAAACTGAACATGATGGCATACACCAGTAATCCCAGCTCTGGGAAGGCTGAGACAGGAGGATCATTATGAGTCTGAGCTGCATAGTTAGATCACGTATCAAATCAATCAATCAATCAATCAATCAATCCCCATACATTGCCATTATTTTCTCTCAAAACTTGACCCCTCTTCTTAAACACAAGCATGATTCCTGCTACTTTCTCGGGATTTTTTGGTGAACGTCCTTGTGAGGTATGATCCAAACTGCAGTTCATGCTGTGCCTGAGGATCACCCGGACGATGGCAGGCTCACAACAACTACTGCCTAATGTCGTCATCCACTTTGTTCACTGGATCTGGCAAGCATTGGATTTCTGGCTCATTCCAAAGTCAAAATGACTCTGAAGGATGGACACTGAATCAACTCAAAGCATGCATGGAGCCACAACCAAGGACACTGATGAAAGAGGACTTCCACAACTCCTCCAGAAGAAGGAAGGACATGGGATAAGTGTGTTTGAAACAAGGGGAATTGCTTCAAAGGCAATTAGTGGTGATCATATTTCTTTTCCTGCAATAAACTAAAAAAAGTAAAACACTATCTATTTAGATCACACCTCTTATAAAGATTGGTTCATTGAAATGGGAGACAAACAGGAGACAGATATTATGAATAATACATAAACTAAAGTTTTATAATTGAAGAAAATGCTGTCAAAATAAAAGTTTCATTTCTCTAAGTGCCAATGATTTAATATTTCCTAAAATATTTATGCAAACAGTTATTTGATTCATAGGATTGAGAAAGAATAAATAATTCTAGTGAATTCTCTAAGCACAGACACAGGGAGCCTCAAAAATAGAAGATTATCACAAGTACAGTGCCAACATCATAATTGAATGTGACTTGGAATGCATTGCTTCTTAATTCATGGAAATGTTCAAAACAAAGACAAGCCAATTAAAATTCAATCCTATGCAACTGAGCAAAATGAACTAGGAAAACCATAGTCTGGTGCAGATCAACATAAAGTCTATGACACCCCGAACATTTATGCACGCTTTTATGTGCCTGTAATGGATATTTTTCATTAATGGCAAAGTACTTCAGATGTGATTAAATCTAAGGCTATCCTGTTGTCATTTTATAATAAAAGTTCAACTAAGCCTAAGCTTAAATACCATACCTAATGCTCTAATAAATTCAGTGTAGGCAAGAAACAATAAAAATGAGGTACCATTCAGAGTTACAGTGTTTTATAGATTTGACCTAAGGTATTCTGCAGTAATCAAGGATGCAAACAAGAATAACAATTATTCATTATGGGGGTTCCCCACTCACTTTTCAAAAATAGACAGAATCATTGAAACTTACTTCAATTAGGATGTATTGTTGTACAAATAAAATGAAAACACTGGAAAACATTAATAAACAATCATTTGCTATAAATAGAAATTTTTTAAAAAGATCTTTCTAAGAAAATGACATATGAGTTAGACAATAGGTTTATAATATTCTCAGTATTGAAATAGCCCAGTGTCTCTCCTGAGCATGTGCCAAGTGAGCCACCTGCTCCATATATTGAGCTGAACTCAAAGGTTATTTTGATGCCTGGAAATAGGTGCTATTCTTAGAACAGCGAGAGTTGCTTACAGATTCCCTTCCAGCTGACGGAGCTTGCCTTACAGGTCTTGGAGATGCACTTTTGTTCATCAGTGTTCCTTTGGTGTTGCAGCACAAGGCCAAGTGCCATTATGCCACGTTTTGCTCCAGGTGTCAGGTACACGGTAATTATCACATCGCATGGGTCACAGTCCATCTGCCCCAAACTGGGCATGTGCACGTTATTTAAAGGGACCATTCTTGATTATGTACAACTGTGACCAAACCTCCCCAGTAGGGGAGCAAATATAGACATCATGGCTTTAGAAACTTCCTCTTGCTTGGCATTGTCCAAGTGGCTCATATCATAATACCTCTCATTGATTGCATTTTATTTAAACACTTATTTCTCAACATTATAAGATAGGAGGAAAATGCTTTCTATGAGAGGAAACTACCAGGAAAAATATAGAAAACTATTTTATTTATGTTCCAAACTTTACTGATCTGTAACTCCTACTTAGTACGATTGGCATCATATTGACATTATACAATGTCGCAAGTAGGGAGAGTAGAGGGAAGCATCTTTTGTGTGTCTCATGCCAGCTCTAGAGATCAGCGATTAAAAGAAGAGAGAAGACTGTAGTGAGCTGGGCTATTGGAGCCGCAAGAGTTGGAAGTGAGGAGAAGTGGTTTAGGTTTAATCAGGTGGAACTGAGGAGCTTCTGTAACAACACATTAATCGTGGTTACTAAGCATACTAATGACATTAAAATGTGAAAAACCACCAGCAAAACATGCAGCCAAAGTCAGAAAATACACTGACTACTGACTACTGCCCTGACTAACCTCTGAGGTAAAGCAGAGAAAATTAGACAGAGGTTTGGGCAAAGATAAAGGAAAAGATAACAGTGTAGGAATAGATACAGGACAATTGTACTGAGCTGATAGGCTCAGAATATGTTGACTAATGCAGTTCTGCTGCCCTCGACTGATGTGCAATTAAATTTGATATTTGTAGCTGTTCTCCTTTAGGTTCTGATTATCTTTATAGGTCAGGAAATTCAGGCATGGGAGACTTTGACCTTGATATTATGTAGTTTTTAAGCACTGTTTGCAATACTATTTTATCAGCATATTGTGTTGATATCTCCAGTACAAAAGAAGAAAAAGAAAGAGAGAGTAGAGCTGCAAGTGACCAGCAGCGCAAAGGTTCTAGGATGTATCAGTGTAGGCTGATTTTTATAGTGTGATACTTCCCTTTAATACAAATAACAAATAACATTTCGTTATTTGAATGCAACATTTCCCAGAATTCCCTGCATATGTAAATTAGACTTTTTCCTGCAGCCTCTTTTATCTCCTAAATGTATCAGTAAAAATGACATTCCAGGCCAGTTTTGCTACTTATTCATCTCTATGTTTCTCTTGTTTTTTTTTCTTCAGGGACTGATTAGGTTTAAGTGTTCTTCCTATTTATAATTAAAATAACTTTAAAAATATCTGGAAGCCTTGACAAGCTGTTTAGAACAGGTGATCTGGAGTTTTTCTGTGTATGAGGTGAGCCACGGCAAATTTCAAGCATGATCCTTGCTGTCACAGTTGAGCCCAGCTGGAAAAGTGGCAGCGGCCTGTGCCGTCAGGAGCTCCTCCCAAGCTGAAGACCGCATCTCCACTGAGAACGTGTCCTCAGCTAGTGGGGGCAGGCCACAGAGCGGAGTGGAGAGCCCGATCTGTGCAGCGTTTGAAAATAGTGCTTCCCCCACTCACCGAGACTTTTCCTCCATTTCCAGGAACTGCAGCGACAAGGAAACATCGTCCTCCTTGCACCTGGTGCCTCTGTTTACGCCTTGTGTGGCACTGAGCTCTTGCCCGACGATATTCTTTCATGGACTTGTCAAGTCCCCACTCCACTTTCACCGCCATTTTCCCTGGCTTCAGAAATGGATGAAACACCTGTACCTTACGTATGAATTTGCTGGAGATCCACATTAAGATCTGCCAACATTTATTATTATTATTATTATTATTATTATTATTATTATTCTTGTATTTGTCACAGGGTCTCATTACACAGGTCAGACTCACACTGATCCTCCTGTTTGAGCCGCCCCAGTGCTGGGATTACAGGGGTGTGCCACCATGCCAATTCAGCGCACCCAGGGGTAGGGCCAGCGCGGCACGTGGCGCCACTGATGGACCGCGGTCACTCAGTCTGCTGAGCTATCTCACTGGCCCCTGACAACATTTTTAACTTTCCTGAACTTACTGCCTTATTGCCTTGGAAATCATAGTAATCATTTATTTCTATGAAGGGGTGTGTGTGTGTGTGTGTGTGTGTGTAACCAAAACATTCACTCTTACTTCACTGATGCTCCATTTCCCTATTCACACATTGAATTCTGGCTTCAACACTTGGGCCCCATGCACTGGGAAATGCACTTAAGCTTTTCAAGTCCTGTTTCATTCACATGCAAACAGGTGCAGTTTGTAGCTCAACAAAAGCTACAGCTCAGTATTACTAGTATCTGTAGATAAGGACAGGTGTGTCCTTTTCTATTTCAGGCACTGGGAATAGAACTCATGAACTCATACTTGCCAGGAAGGTGCTGGGCCACTGAGCTATATCCCTGGCCCAGGACTGTCCTAATTATTTCAGAAATTTGGTATAAAAATCAAAGATATACTGAGTAGAGTTGGCAAAAAGGATAATCCACTGTACATAAAAAGTACTATGGATTTCTACAGTGAGAAGACAGGCTTTCGTGGCTTAGTGATCTTTGCCCATGCATCTTTATTCTAAACCAGAGGACATAGTCCCAAAATATATGGTTTGCCCTACGCCTTGGCTACCTCATACCTGGCAATGGCTTTTTTTTTTTTTTTTTTCCCAACAGCCTAAAGTCCATATTCTTGCCCTCCCTCAAATAACACAGCCTGGGATGTAGACACCGTACCACATACTTGAAATCTCTTAAACACCACCCACTTTCAACTTCTAGGCCTCAGTTACTGCTGACTCCTTTCTGTCTCTCTCTGTTGCTTTGTAAATTTTCATCAATACACTGATTCTTCAGCTCTCCACTGAAATATCACTTCCTGTTATGGTTTGTGTGTAGTTTTCCTCCCAAAGCCTCACGTAAGTCACGGGGCAGATGTGGCTGGAGGAGGAGCAAAGGACTTGAGGGGCGGGGCCAGAGGATCAGGGGCGGGGCTTCAGGGGAGGGGCCAGAGAGGTGCAAATTGCCAGCTTGTGTGGCCCCTCAGTAAGCAAGCCTTTATGAAGTGTGGAGGGGGCCACGCTGAGCATGCAGCACCCAGCCTCTCCTCCAGACCCTGCAGAGTGGGGGCAGTGCCTTGAAACAGCCTGTAACTGGGAGCTGAAGAGACCTTTCCTTCCTTCGTTTGGAGTGTTGGGTATTTGTCCCAGCAATGAGAAAAAAGTAACTAAGACACTTCCTCTTGGAAAACTCTCTGCAGCTGCTGGTGTACCTCAGGTGCACCTGTTTATGCTTTATAGGGTCACATCATAGTCATTCAGACAGCTGTGTAACTCTTCCACTACTCACATGAAATCCAAAATCAACACCTTACTGTGGTTTTGGTCACAGGATATGGGAGCTCCTCCTAAGCAAAAGCTGCACCACCAAACATAGCAATTAAATATCGGCTGCAAGGGGGCCGGGGAGATAGCTCTGTGGCACAAGTGCCTGCCTGGCAAGTGCAAGGTCGTGAGTTCAAACCCCGGTCCCACAAAAAAAAAAAAAATAATAATAATAATAAATAAATATAGGCTGCAGGACTGGGACAGCCTTTGATAAAGTATCAACTCCACCAAATCTCTGCCACATCCCTTGTGCTCTTAACTTGTCTTTGCTTATTTTCTCGCAGATGAAATTGGAATAACAATAGGCAAAGTGTGGTGCCAGTTAGACCCTTCGATGAATCGAACAGCTGTTACTAGCTATTTAATGATGACAGGGAGGACAATGATGAAGTTGTTCATTAAATTATTGCCCAATAACAAGATGCTTAAAGAATATAACTGCACTTAAACTAATATTTATTTCTGTGAAGTCATATACAAGTTCTACAAAACTTGTTTAGAACTAGTTCTTGTAGTACGTTTACTGAGACTGGTTATCAACATAACAGTTGTTACCATCTAGAAAAACAAAATTTGTAAAGGTCATGATGCTAAAATTATTTTTTTTCCTTCTTTTTTGTATTTAGTATGGGGTCTACAGGGTCTCACTATACAGATCAAACTCGTAGTGACCCTCCTGTTTTCAGCCTCCCAAGCGCTGGGATCACAGGCACCACATCCGGTCTCAGTCACCATCTCAACAGGGGTGGGGGTGGGGCCAGCACAGCATGCTGGAGATTGATCTCTGGTCGCTGTGGCTGCCTAAGTAGGTGTTTTAATCTGCTGAGCTACCTAACTCACTCTAAACTTGTTTTCTTTTTAAAGAAGTAGTCATCCTAAACAGTTAAGCTCCTGTCAAGACATTTCATCTAACTATGTCTACTGAGTATACTAGTCTTAGAAAAAGATTAAAATATGAGAAATAGTTTTAAAGATGAAAAAGCAAGCAAGTCTTTGAACTAAAAATATAGCCTATGCAGCAATTAAGAACAAAATATTTTAAGTTGAGCTCTGAAGAACATGTTGGTATATCTGCTGAAATGTGTCAAATCTCAAAAATTGCCAGTGATTTAATAAGTGGCAGACAATATAGAAACCACTGTTCAGTTTTAAGAAGACATTACAAACTTGGATAATAAACACTAACACAAGTGCACTTATAATTTCTTTCTTTATTTTACTTTATTATTTTTTATTTATGTATGTATTTATTTTGCAGAACTGGGGATTGAACTCAGCACTTTGCACTTACCAGGTAGGCACTTGTGCCCCTGAGTTATTGCCCTGGCCCCTCTAATTTTTTTAAGCAGAAAAAGATTTTAGCTTATCAAAGAAAGATATTTTTTAAAACAAATTATATTTTAACTTAGAAGAAACTGCTAGTCAAAATGTCTTAATTGTATTCAGTTTTCCAATGGAAAATATTTTGTGTACTATGGCTAGGCATTGCTTGGGAAACGGGGAGAAAACAACTGCACTGGATAATAGGACCCGCGCTTTGAAAAGAAATCTGTGTTTTTATAGATTGTGAAACTGCTTGGTTAGTAAAGGTTTAAATTGTTAAAATATAATGATATTAATGATGGTGATCGCGACATTTGAAAAATATCTAAATGAAAAACTGCAATGTTGTTTATAGAGTACAGTTGCACAACTTGTTGAGATTTGTGGGGAAGTGTACTGATATATTCAGTGTGATATTTTGAAGATCACTCAGCTATCAATTTGCTCTAATTCCATTCAATTAAACATACAATAAAAATCTATGATTATTTATGGAAAGAATTTTATAGCACTTATGGAATAATATATTATCCATTCTTGCTGTTTGCAAAAACACAAACGGCTAATCTAATGTACCATTCAACAAACTAGCTTTGATATAATTTTTAAAAATATTAAACTAATTATGATGAAGTTTATCATTAAGATATACTGCATATTTAATCTTTTTAAGAGCCTATCTAACCGAATCGCAAGGTGCAATCTTTATGTAGTAAGTAACCATATGCAATACTAAGAACAATATCTGGCTTAATTAGAAAACATCCACGTTGTGTCAAATACATTTAAGAGTAAAATGTCACATAGGTTTAATCTGAACTTGCCATTTAATTATATATTCAAACTAAATTATTTGACTTGGGATATAGTTCTTTTTCCCTTCTGTCTTTCACATAGAGCATACTGGTCTATTAACCTATTTAAACTAGTTTCTATTGGGTTTGGTTTAATGGTACAACTTTTGCCTGGTGTACAGGAGGCCCTGGTTTCCATTCCCAGCACAAAAAAGAAATACAATAAATATAAGCTCTACTGACAATTAAGGGTAAAGATCGAGTAAGCCTTCCGAGGACAGGAGGAGAACCAGTACTGATAACAAACCACTTAAAATTGAGGATCAGATCAAGTACTTCAGATGAACGAGCAAAACAAGGCCGCAGGAACACCCTTTCTAGCACTCTCTGGGCTGTACCAAGAAGTTGTGGGCAGAATCTATTTCGAGATGAAAGTCTTTTAAAAAATCTCCTCCTTTTTTATCCCGTTCATCCCTCTTTTGCCACCTCCTACAGGTAGGGTATCCATGACAAAATCGCCACTCTTAATATCGTCCTTACATTTCAGTGATCTAATACTATACCAAGTGTCTGCATCCACACTTAGCACATGGAGTGGGCAGGACTTCATGAACCTTTGCTCCTATGTTCTCAAGGCTATTGACTCTGCTTTTGTCCCTGGAGTTTTCAGCCTAAATTCCAGCACAATCTTTAATATTCACAGCAAAACCAAAACATACATAGAGTCATGGAAACCAATAAGAAAGCATGGGTCTTAACATAGGACCCTGAATCTACTGTTTAGTTCACTAAGACAGTTCTATCCAGTAGCATGAAACCTAGCAATATATGATAGACCAGGGTAATTTCTGGAGGAAAGGCAGGCAGTAACCCTGGAATTTTGCATTACTATATGATACAGTCTGAAAGACATAATAAAGATTATTTACCTTCGCAAATTGTGACACCATTTCCGGAGAATCCTGTGTTGCAGTAGCAGGCTTCAGCCCCATTGTGTATTTCACATTTTGCATTTGGGAGGCAACGAGTCTTGGTGCAACTTTGGGCGTAGAAGCAATTCAACAAAGTGGAAAAACCCACTAAATGCAAAGGAGAAATATATCTTTTAAAAAAGAACAAAAAAGAGAAGACTGTTCCCCTTATTGTTGCATTAGAGTAAAAGTAATACAAATACTGCTTTCCATTTAGATACATATATAATAACAGCAACATTTAGCTAAATAATAGCAATAAAAACAACTAAAGAAAAGGATAAGGGCTTCCCTCCATTTTAATCTTTATCAAGCAAATCTCAAC
>PVKN010038571.1:0-11038 GCA_004027915.1 Capromys pilorides
ACAAACATAAAGGGCATAGTATATAGAGAAAGACACATTCAAAGAATGAAGGAGCTTTGGAAGACTAGATTGTGGTGAACATGAGGCAGAAGAAAGTAGAAAACAACCAGTTACTAAAATAACTACTACCAAAAAAGTAAATAGAAAAATGAAAATAGGAATGTATAATAATCAAAAGAAAACCACCAAATTTGATAAATAAGAGAAAATACTGATTTTAGAGCAATATCACTGTGAGGGACACATGTAGTCATTCCATAAGGGTTATCAGTTTAATTCATCTGGAAGATATAAGAATTGCGAATATCTTTATGAACGTAATGGACAATGTGATGTGTGTTTAAGTTGTACAGGATCACATTTTGAGATAGCAGTTTGTGAATTGTTATTACAATCAAGGTATGTAATGCTAATTATGTCACACACAGAAAATTTTAACTCCATCTGCTTAGAAATACATTATAATAACACAACTCAAAAATACTCTTAATGGGCCAGCAAGATGGTTCAGTAGTCTAAAGCGCCTCTTTAGGAAATCTTAGATAACAACGGGGACCACAGTTTGATCCCCAGCACCACATGCTGCACCAGCGCCACTCCTAGGCCAGGCTGAGCTGGCCATAAAAAAGTACTCTTAAACCAAAAGAAAAATGTACCCCGCATCTCATTCCCAGAGACATTAAAACAGTTAGCGAACACCATTATCAAAGGTTTAACATCTGTATAAATTAATGCATTTTTCATAATAAAAATATTGACAATGTTATATATAGCATTTGGTAAACTGGAGATTCACACAGTGTAGTGCACTTGGTGCACTGCTACCTTAGCATATTCATGTCAACATTATTGTATCTTTTTTCCCCTGTATTTTAGGGAATGGTCTACAGGGTGTTCAGAGTCTCACTACTAGATCGGACTCATAGTGATCTGTCTGTTTACAGCCTCCTAAGAGCTGGGATTACAGGTGAACGCAACATCATTCTATCTTAATGATGTATTTAGTTACTGCATTCCTTTCACCATATTGCGTTCATAACAACTTCTTTCTGTTTTTCTTTATTTCTTTTCTGGGTTGAAATAAATTTCCCTTTTAATTTCATGTCATGTTAGAGATTCCACACATTAGGACAAGTATTTTTATAGTCTTTTTCCACAGGAAACTGCCATGTTGTCACTTAACCTGATGGTCTACAGCTTCACTCATTTTTCTATAAATGATTTGATTTCATTCTTGTTTATGACTGAATAGTATTCCATTGTATACAAACACCATAATTTATTAATCTGTCAAATGGATAATACACATCAAGACTCATTATGTATTTTTTATATTTTTTTAATTTTATTGGTTTTAATAAGAAATACAGTGAAAAAGTTTCAAAACAAGTTAGTAGGACAGGCAGAATAACTAATACATTGCATATTGTTGTCTTTGTAGTAGCTGTTCAGAGTACAAGATGCAGACATGATGTTTTTTCTAAATCCTGTTTGTAGAAATCTCTCTTCCCATTGAGCTAAGAGAAAGTAGCTGTGTATATAGTTCAATAGTCCATAATAGTAGTGGGTTATCAGAAGAACTGGCAATGTCAGAAGCTATTGATTTGAGCCTTTTACCTCTCAGTATATTAATATGGCTTTACTTTTTATACCTCGTGGTTACACTTTTTTCCTTGATGGTTAAGACCAAGATAAAGCAAGAGATATGTGACTAAAAATGTGCCTTTTGTATCTGACAATGTCAGAAAAGTCCACTCAGAATTTACCCCGAAACCATGTACAACAGTTTGTAGATCTTTTGTCAGTGTCAGCTATCAGGATGAGTCAGAGCCATTGTTTGACCAATTTCCTCTATGTGAAAGCCTGAGAGTATGTTTTCTTTCTAGGTGATTCTCCTTAGGCACACTATATATCATCTACCCCCTTCCTGTATAGCCCCTTAATCTCCTTGATTAGAAAATAGTGTCACCACTGAGTCATAGGGTGTTACAGTACAAGTTTTCTTATATCCTGAGTCCTCACTAACCTTGAAGGACTAGGGCCAAAATATTGGACACCCTTGTAGCCTATCTTTTCTCTAACTTTTTGGAGTGCAAACTTAAGTCATTAACCATCAAGAATAGAAGCTTAATGATATTATTAACCTACAACATAGGTACTTGAACTTAACATCATTATCTTTCTGAATATCACATGCCTTACACATAACATGGAACAGGTATTTTCTAACAATCATTTATATTCTAAATTTTAAATCCCTATAGAATGTGAAGAAAACAATTACACATTTTTACTTAGAAATTTAGAAATCTGGGGCTTGCGAGATGTTTCAGCTGTCTAAAATGCCTGCTTAGGAAAACTTAGACAACAGCAGAGACTGCGGTTTGATCCCTGGCTCCACATGCTGCACCAACCCCATCCCCAGGGAAGGGTGAGCCGGCCATAGAAAAAGAACAAAAAGAAATTTAGAAATCTAACCAGGTATAAAATTGTGGCAGGACAACCCTATAGTATTTTTCTTCTCTCTTATTCTCTTTTATTACCTTTTTAAAAGAAAACAAACATTAACTGGAGAGAGAGCATAGCAATAATCAATATAACATTAGAAACAGTATGCATTTAGAAGATCAGAATGATAGAAATTCAAAGCGTGGTTTTGGTACTGCACATTGTTATCCTCAGTGTAGCTGCTTGCTTTACAGGTATCAACATATATAGTAACTCAAAGTGAGAATTCTACCAATCAACTGCTAGTTTCAATAAGTTGATTGAGATTCTTAGAACCATTGTCTTAACCATCTTCTGTACATAAATATATGGTTTTACCTTGCTATGGTTCCTAACTTTTCTCCTTGCTCCATCTCCATTGTTTAATTTATTGCTTTCTATTTAACTGTGTTATACTTTTCTGCTTTTATTTCTCCTTTTGAGCTCTTACACTAGAGAGACTATACAGTATTTACACATGTAGGTCTGGTTTATTTCACTTATGAGTATAACTTGAAGTTGCACCCTCTTATCTATAAAGGCTTCAAGTTTTTTATTCCTTATAGCTGAGTAATACTCCATTGTATAAAAACACCAGATCTTTTCATGTGGTGAAAATGCCTTCAGGTGATGGATATTTCAACTGTTTCAAAGATTTAGCTATCACAAATTGTGCTGCTATAAACATAGTTGCACATATGTTACTATAATATGATGTTTTCAATTATTTGGAAATAGTCTCAGTAGGGGGATAGCTGGATTGAATGGAATTTCCAATCCTAATTTTTAAGAAGTCTCCACACTGATTTCCATAATGGTTGCACGAGTTTACATTTTCCCCTGCAGTGGACAAGGGACCATTTTTCCCAACAGCCTCACCAACTTTTGTTGTTGGGTTGATTTCTTTATGATAACCATTCTTTCTGCGTAGAGATGATATTCCAGGGTTGTTTTAATTTGCATTTCATGGATAGCTAGTGATGTAGAGCATTTTAAATGTATTAATTAGCTTCTACTATTTCTTCCTCTGATAAGTGTGTGCACATCTCGGAAGCCCATTTCTGCATTGGGTCTTTAAATTGTGGGACCTAATGTTTTTTTAGTTCTTTATAAATTCCAGATAGAAGACCTTTGTCTGAATGCTTATTACATAAGATTTTTTCCAAGTTTGTACATTATCTTTTCACACTGTTGCTAATTTATATTGCCATGCAAGGAATTATAAATATGAGGAGATTTTAGTTAATTCTTTCAAGTACTATAGGTGCAGTTTTATTTTTGTACATGAACTGTTTGCCTACCACACTGTCTTCAAGATTTGCTTCTGCTTTCACTTCCAGGATATTTACTGTTTCTATTTCAATGTTTAGATCTTTAATTCATTTTGACATTAGTTTGTGCCGGGTAATAAACCAGGGCCAAGTTTTAGTTTTTGTCATGTAGGGAGCCAATTTTTGCAATACCGTTTGTTAAAGAAGCTATCTTTCTTCCTGTAATGATGTTTCTCCACTTAGTCAAAGAAAGGGTGTTAGTGTGTGTTTGTAGTTGTTTCTGCATCTTGTAATTTATTCCATTGATCCTCATGTCCATTTTTCTACCCATGCCATGCTGATTTTATCACTGTAGCTTTGTAGTATAATTTCAAGTCAGAAATTATTATGTCTTCTGCCTGGTATTTGTTGTCCAGAATTTCCTTTGCCATTTTAGGTCTTTTTTTGTTCCAAATAAATTCTAGGAATGATTTCTATAGGCCTGTTTGATATGTTGATGATATTTTGACAGGGATTGCATTAAATTTGTATAAAAACTTTGGGAGTATTGACATGTTCACAGTGTTGGTTTTGCCTTTCCAGGAACAGGAAATATCTTTCCTTTTCCTGAAATCCTCTACAATCAGAGAAATGTAAATTTCTTGTAGAATTGAGCTGTGAATCCATTACGACATGGGCTTTTCTTCATCGCTAGGTTTTTTATTACATTTTGTATTTAATTGACTGTTATTGTGTTATTGAGAGTTCTTACACCTTGATTCAGTTTTGGTGATTTGTGCCTTTCTAGGAATTTGTCTGTTTCTTGTTTCTCGAATTCTGTGAGAGCAAGATTCTCTAAGTAGCTATTAGTGATCTTCTGAATTTCCACTGGGTTTGTGGTAATTTCAACCATTTCTTTTCTTATTGATTGAATTTGAGTTTTTTCTTTCCTCTTTTTGATGAGGTTATCTAGACGCTTATCAATTTTATTAAATCTTCCAAAGAACCAGCTTTTTAATACATTAATTCTTTCTATTTTCTTTTTTATCTTGACTGAATTAATTTCAGGTCTAATCTTTATAATTTCCTCCTTTTTTTCGACTTCGGATTTTGTTTACTCTTCTTTTTTTACATGTTTGAGGTGCACCATTACCACATTTATTTTTTTCCATTCTGTTTTCCTAAGGTGAATTCACAGTTATAAATTTCCCTGTATGAACTGTTTTCACTGCATCTCATAAATTCTAGTGATTTTGCTTGAATTTCATCAAATTGTAAATATTGTTTAATTTCTTGTTTAGTTTCATCTGTAACCCATTCGTTGCTCTGGAGGGTGTTGTTTAATTTCCATGCTTTTATGTAATTTTTGTGTCTTTTCTCATTCATTTGCAGTTTCATTGCACTGTGGTCATATAATATGCATGGGATAATTTTTGTTTTCTTGCATTTACTTAAGCATGAGCTATAAACAAGTATATGGTCTATTTTAGAAATTTTCCCAGGAGAAGCTCAATAAAAGTGTTTTCAGAAATGTTTGTGTGAAACACTCTGTGTATGTCCAAAAAGTCCATTTGTTTCACGTTCTGGTTCAGTTCTGCTACTTCTTTACTAATTTTTGTTCTGCTTGACCTTTTTGGCATAAGAGAGTGTTAAAGTCTCTTGTTAAGATTGTGATATTAGATTTTTCATTTGCAGGAGGATTCATCTTATATAGCTGGGTGCTGCCATGTTCAGTGCATACATATTTTTGAGTGTTACCTCTTCCCCTTCAATTTTTCCCCTAGACGCTGTGTAGAGGCCTTCTTTATTTTGTGTAATCATTCTTGATTTGCAGTTGAGATTATCTGTAAACAGCATTGATATCCCTGCTCTTTTTTGAGCTGTTGGGTCATGTGGTATTGTTTTCCATCCTTGACTTTCAGCCTATACAATTTTTATGAGTTATATGTGTTTCTTTTTTGCAGAATTTTGTGAATTTTGCTTTGTAACCCACTTTTCCAGGCTACTTCTTTTAATTGGTGAATTGAGTCCATGTACATTCACGGTTGTAATTGAGATCTATTGACTTATTAGTAACATGTTATTTACCTGGTGTTGTTTGCCACGTTTCCTTCTGTGTTTAATTGTTTGCCCTATTTTGTGGGTTCTTCCCATTCTCATTTGTGGATTTCTGGTCATTTTGGTATTTCTCTACAATATATTTTAGTAGTCTGTATAGTGTTATCCTTGCCATCATGAAATTCTTTACTTGTGTTGTCTCATGGAAAGTATTTCACTTCTCCATCAAACTTGACAGACAGTTTTTCAACATATAGTACTCTGGGTTGGAATTTGTTTTTATGGAGTACTTGAAGCATTCTGCTCCATGCTCTTCTTGACTACATAGTTTGTGAAGAGATATCTTCCATTATTCTGATGGGATTTCCTTTAAATGTGATCTGTTTCTTTTCTCTAGTGGCTTTTAGTATACTGTTCTTCTGAAATTTTGAGATCTTGACTATTATATATCTCAATGTGGTTTTAATTGGGTTGATGTTATTTGGAGCTCTGTAAGCTTCACTTACCTGAATGTCAGTGTGTTTTCCCATATTTGAAAAGTTTTCTGCTATTACTTCTGCCCATATTCTTTTTATATCATTTGTTTTGACTCCTTCTTTCTCATTGATGCCTATTAATCTCACACCGTTCATCTTTTCATTGTGTTGCAGATGTTGAATTATTTTTTCCTGAATCCTAGTTGTTTTTAAGAGATACTTTCTTAACTTTTTACTAGATGCAACAGTGTCTTCGAAATCTGAAACTCTATCTTCACTTTCACTCAAATGATGTTGCCAGTTTGTGATTGAGATTTTCTTTTCCTGTACATTTCTTTGCTTCATGTGATCTATTGCTTTTCTATATTGCTCATTTCAGGATTTCATCTTTCTGCTATTCTCCTCTAATATTTTTATCGTTGTCTTCTTTTGAAACAGTTATTAGTTCTTTCATTATCATTATCCTTTCTTTTTATATTTCAGAGATTATATCTGATCTGGTTTCATCTATAACTTTCTGTAGTTGTTTCTTTACTTCAAATGTTATTAACTCATATTTCTTTCTTTACTTCAGATGTTATTTCTGACCTAATTTGCTATATACCTTTCTGCTGCTATTTCTTTACCTCAGATGCTACTAATTCATAGAGTTCAGCTGTGTGATTCCTGATTTCTTCTATGCTAGTGTCTCCTGTATTTGTTCTGGTTGGGCTCGGTGCTTGAGATTGCATTTTCCTCCTGTGTTTAATACTTTGTCATTTTGTATAGCACTGTCCTCTTACTTTTGGTGTAGATATTTGTTGTAGTTCTACCGTTACCATCTACCAAAATTCTTCCCCAAGAGAGAATATATGGTTAATGGTGTTATAGTTTTGCATTTGCAGGACTACAGTTAGTCCTTGCTGGCCCCGCCCCTGGGAGCCCTGAGACAGCAACTGAGACCCAGTGTGGTGGTGCATTCTTGTAATCCCTGCTCTTGGAAAGCTGTAAACAGGCAGATCACTATTTGTCATATCTAGTAGTGAGAACCTGAGCTCCCTGTAGCTCCTTCACTAAAAAATTAAAATAAAAAAAAAGAATTATAGTTAGGAACATGAATAATGGATAGTGACATTTAGCAGCTGACAAACTTTTGTACCTGATCATTTGCAATTTAGACAGTAAGAACAAACATTATGTTTGCATGGCTAAGCAGATATTAAATTGGGAATGTTTATTTCATTATGTTCCCTATATTCTGTCTGATCACCTCCCATTGATGTACCTGTGGTCTTCCAGGTAGACTAGTTCATCTGATTATCTGTTGCCCCCTCTGTAGATGAAAAGAAAAAGAGAGAAAACATTATCATAGATATGGGTCTAGCAATGTGCCTCAGCTTACTGGGTATGGATTTCCCAAGTCTGAAGTCTTCCAGGTGTGCCTAGCTTGGATCTGGCTGCTAAACTCAACTTTTTCCTGCTGTGGACTGTGGGAGTGAAGCTCACATACAAGCCAGACCTAGGCTGGGTCTAGAGAGGTCCAGGAACACAGAGTGGAAGGTCTAACACACCTGCTAGGCCTGGTCTAGGTCTGGCGGGGATGGTGCAGTGTGGAGCAGAAAGTGTTATTCACACTCTGCCTCAGCTGGGTCTGGAGGGAATCTGGCAGGCTCAGAGTACTTCTCACACACATTCTGGGCCTGGATTTGGTCTGGAGGGTCTGAGAATGCAGAGCAGAAAGTCTCACACACATGTGGGGCATGGGCTGTGTCCAGAGGCAGGAATCATGGTTGTAAATAATATCATCTTGTCGAATATGCACAGGTATATAATATATACTGATGAATTGCAATATCCTAATCAGTAGAAGTGATTAACAATGAGCAATAAGTATCAAGGAAACACTGCTTTTTAAAATTTACTTTTATTTACTTCACTTTTCTTATTTATTATCACATGTTTGCAATACATAAAGATTATATTCATCGTTGTGAGTTGGTGTATGTACATAATGAATTTTAATTTTAAAAATTTCCTCTGCTGTCCCTTACTCTCTTTTCTGTATATTCTTCAACTTTGTATTTTGAAAAGAAGAAAGTTTTGACAAAGATCTAAAATATTTCCCAGGGGAAATGCACAGATAATATAATACACATGAAAACATATCATCATTACACTAATAGTAAAATTTAATTGTTGGCATCAATATTATTTAAAAATTTTGGTATCCCTAAGGAATTTCAAGTGTATCTTAATATCATGAATATATTGTTTCTGAAAATGTGAGCTGTGGGACATTTCTTCAGAATTGCCCTGGAAACTGGTAAATTAAATAAATGCAAGTTCTTAAGGTGTGTTATGGTTTGTATCTTGTTGTCCTCCCAAAGCCTCTTGTAAATCATGGGGCTATCAAGCACATGGCTCAAGGGAAGGGGCCATAGGACCAGGGTGGGGCTTGAGGAGCAGGGCTAAAAGACAGAAAAGACCTCATATTCAGGTAAATGTTATTGGAAAACAGACATGCTCACACACTGTTGATAAGAGTGCACATCACAGAATCCGTACACACTTAAACCTAATGATATCTATCAATTCGAAAGTACATTCATTTCTAGGATACTAATCTATAGTTATAAGCTCCTACTGTGAGAAATAGATTAAGTTTTGTTGTATACAATTGCTAAATAATTGCAGCATTGTTTGCAATACCAAAAGCAATGTAAGGGTGTCACGTTATAGAATTGAGGAAAACGTGATCCATTCATAAAGGGCACAATTACACAGTTACAAAATGCATGCAAGAACCTTCTATTTTTGGTAACTGTTTTCAAAATATATATTTAAGTGAATGAGATAAACATGCTGACATTTTTCATAAAAATAGTAGAATAAGGGTCGGGGAGATAGCTCAAGGGCACAAGTGCCTGCCTGGCAAGCACAAAGTCCTGAGTTGAATCACTTGTTCTGCAAAAAGAAGAGTAAAAATAATTATTCACATTTTATGTGCCATAAGATGTAACAAACTATTATACATAGAAAAATAAACTCAACATTAACATACTTTGGACAGGGATATAGAACTTTGTTATCACTAGAAAAATGGTGAGAAACAAAGTTTTCATTCTTTTTTAATTAATTAAATTTATTGGTACATTTTGGAGATATATATATATATATATATATATATATATATATATATAATTATCACATTCATCAAAGGGAAATTTTACCTGTACATGACATATCTGGACTCTTAATTTTATCCTCATTTTCCTACCCTCCCTTCAGCCCCACTTCCACTCTATATTTACAAAAGTTCAGTTCCTAGTTTTCCTTCTTTCTAATTTTATTTTTCTCCCTTTGCTTTGCCACTGCCCCATCAATAGATCCTCTTCACACATTTAAATATTTTCTTCCTATTTCAAATGTTTTAGATCTTCTTTGCATGTTCAGTTTCTCATATCTGGGAAATCATGTGGCATTCACACATGTGTGTCCAATTAATTTAATTTAAGAGAATTGTCTCATAGTGTATCCTTTTAGCTGGAATTATCTCAAGAGTAACCTTCTTTATGGCTAAGTACCACTCTAATGTATAAAAAAAAATATACATGGTTTTCATCCTTTGATGGGCATTTGGGTTGTTTTGAAGACTTAGCTATTACAAACTGCTCTTCTCTGAACATGAGTGTGCATATATTTTTGGTATGATTCTTTTAATATTTTTGACAAGATATGAAGAAAGAGAATAGTTTAGTCCAGTCGGACATCTGATATAAATATTTAGAAGAATCTCTACACTGATTTCACAGTGATTGCACTAATCTACACCATCACTAACAGTGAAGAAGTGTTGCTGTTCCCCATACATCAGTGACTATCTGCTCTTGGTTGATGGCTCTGTAATTGTCATTCATTCTGAAGTGAAGTGGGATCTCAGCATTTTTAAATTACATCTTTTTAATGACAATGATGTTGCACATTTTTTCATATATTTATTTGCTGCAACAACTTTTTCATCTAAGTAGTATTTCTTTCAGATTTTCATTTTTAGACTGGGTATTTAAAGTGTTAGTGCAACCTTATCAAAGACATGGTGTGCGAGTATGTCTGGAATAGTTTGTGTATCTTGATTTTTTTGAGTTCTTCATATATTCTCAGTAGCATTTTTCTTTTGGTCAGAGGAATAGCTAACAAAAATTTTTCCCTACAATCTAGGTTGTATCCTCACTTTATTGGTAATTTCTTTTGTTGCTTAAAATCTTTATTATAAATTGAGATCCTACTGTTGAATTTTTATGGTAGTTTCTATGCAATTGGGGTTTTGCTTTTGAACTGTTTACCTATAAAAATATTGTCAAGAGTTTTACCTATTCTGTCTACCAGCAGACGTACTGTTTCTGTATTAATATGTAGATGTTTGATCTATCTTACTTTAGTTTTGTACACGTTGAAAGATATGGGTCTAGTTTAACTTTCAACATGTGGAAAGCCAATTTATCTAGCAACATTTATTGAAGAGACCATCTTTCTTCTAGTGAACATTTTGGCACCTTTATCAAAGACAAGGTGTGTGAGTATGTCTGGAATTGTTTGTGTATCTTGTAAACTGTTTCATTGATCTTTGTGTGGTTTTCTTTTCTAACGGTAAGTACCATGCTATTTTTTATGACAGTAGATTTCTTAGCACACTTTAGTTTTTTTTTTCTCACAGTAGCTTTGTAATAGTTCCAAATTAGAGATTGTGATATCCATTTCTTTGCTTTCAATGCCTTTGCTATTCTCAAA
>PVKN010038572.1:0-11036 GCA_004027915.1 Capromys pilorides
TTGCCATTTTGTAACTTGGGTGGATTGTGCCAGTATTTCCACCATCTCCCAACATTGTATTAAATTTGATTATTCAATCTAAGCAAAATCAATATTCACCAGAAGCCTGGCAAAAACTGTTAGTATCCACATGTCACTCACTAATCTACAAAATGTTCTGTTGAAGCACTGATAATAAACATGAAATGAAAACCTTTTTAATTCTACTGTCAAGACTCACTTATTTAGGCTGGGCATGACACATGTCTGTAATCTTAGTGCTTGCAAGGCTGAGGCAGACAAAAGCCTTGCACACACCAGGCAGGGCTGGCCTCTGGCTCAATGCCCACTCACACACACCAAAAAAAGACTATTCAGAAAGTATTATATTTACTACCTGTTTTTTTGTTGTTGTTCTTCCTCTCTCCCCTCTCATTTTGTGTGTATGAATCCTAACATCCTTGTCATAGTGGCTCTGTAGATTTACTCTTATAAATGCAAACATAAAGATATTTGTGAGAGATTTATTCTGCCCTTTAGAACATACCAAGGCCTATGAAAATTATTTTCCCAGTTGAAAATATGAAGGAAAGTGAGTGCTTTATACTCAAAACACCACAAACAAGCTGTAGCTGGGTCTCTTGTGACCACTGAGCAGTGCAGACCCGCATGGGGGAGACTCACCTGCAGTCCTCTGACCCCAGCTCCAGGTCGTCCCCAGCCCGCAGCCTCCCACTGGTTACACAACCTCTGAACTGTAGTCCACACAGCTGGAGCAGATGGCTCTGAACTTCTGCTGTGGATGGGGGGCTTCTGGCCCAGGAGAGAGTGACAGAAAGGCAAGGTCACATGGCCTACAGACACCCATTGTTAGCCTCTAACATTAGTTCCTCTTAAGCAATGAGACAAAATATGCAAGAGCAGCTGAGCCTGGTGGTGCACACCCCACTCATGCCACTCTGGCAGCAGGAAGATTGCCATGAATTTGAGGCCAGCTTAGACTACATAGTGAGCTCAAGGCCAGCCTGTTGCAATGTGAAGCCCTGTCTCGAAAAGCAAGAGCGAAAGATAGAATGGATCCAAATTATCATCTAGTATAGTGAATGTTTTTTTTTTTTTTTTTTTGCTGCGCAGCAGGGGCACGTGCTCTCTGAGCCTGACTTCAGAATATTTTAGCAACTAAAAGTTTTATTGGCACATTTTAAAAATACATGAAGATCACATCCATCCAGGGAATTTGTGCCCACACATGACACATCCCCATTCTTCTTTCTTTCCTGCTCCCTCCCCTTCCTTCAACCCATTTTTCTCCTTATTTACAAAAGCTTTATTTTAGTTTTTCCTCCTTTTCTCTTTTTTTCTTCTCTTCCCCTGCTCATTTGAACATTTTCTTCCCATTTTTCTATATCTATTTTACATTTTGGTTCTTATATACAATTTTGGTTTCTCACACCAGAGGAACAGTGTAATATTTACACATGTATGCCTGAATTATTTCACAGAAATGTCTCAAGCTTGTCTTTCTTTATAGCTGAGTAGTATTCCATTGTATTAAAAAAAAAAACCCACTTCTTTAACCATTCATTGGTTGATGGGCATTTGGGTTGTTTCTAAGATTTAACTGACAAACTATGCTGCTGTGAACTTGGGTGTGCATATAGCATGTTGATGCAGAAAGAAAAAAATTGATCTGGGGTGGATGATGTCCAATAGGGAACCTCCAAATGATATAGGGAAAACTGATCTCCCAACCTGAAAAATACCTGGGGCGAGTTCCTGTTCTCTACAACCGAAGAATGAATTTTAGGAACAATTGGAGGTAATGAGCAGAACATATTCATTGAGGGAAAGAAAGCTCCTGTCAGAGAGAGACAAGAGGGGGGTCCCGAGTGGGGCCCCCTACTTTTTTTAATTAGCACTTTTTGATGCAGCTCTGAAAGTCTTCCTTTCGTGTCTTTTGTTACACTTTCATGGCTGACAATGTCTAAACTGATTCAAAATGTTGATGTTTCATAGTCATTTTGACTTTGGAGAAAAGCAAAAACTTGCATGGTCTCAGATCTGGTGGATAAGATGGTTGAGGACACTGACATGTTTTTAATGAGCCTGCCCTTTTCTATTGGATAGCACTCAGTAGTGGTATTCACTATATTTTGTATCTCACCTTGTAAAGACACCCAGGAAAGAAGACTTCCAGACTGCTTCAGAAGGTGGCAAGAGCTATGGTACAAGTGTTTGAATCACAGAGGAAGATTTTGAAGGAGACTCATAGCAATGTCTTACATGACAATTTTTTTAAAATTCACTATATATTTCGATCACCTCTGTATTTCTAAAATCAGACTCTAAACCTGGGAGTTGGTGCGGGGAGGAGAGTGTCCTGTGTTCCCAGCCATTCAGGAGGCTGAGTTGGCAGGATCATGAGTTAGAGACCAGCCGGGGAACATACAGATAGCCCCACTCAAAGTGAACTTGGTGAGGTGTAGCTCAGTGTTAGAGCACATGCTTAGCATAAGCACACCCTGGGTTGGATCCCAGCATTCACACACATGTAAGCCTTTACCAGAGCAGAACATCGTGGCATAGAAGTATCAGAACCACCTAGAAGGCTTCTGCAGTAGAGAGAAGGTGAGTGTGGCTGATCTGACAGTGCTTTCTTTCCTGGCAGTACCACAGTTTATCACAAGGCTGCAGCAGCCTACGTGGAGGGACAGCATGGCAGTTCCACTGCATCCCTTTAGGGTTCAGCCCCCAGCGCAGCATGTGCCTAGAGTGCTACATCTCCAAGGTCCCTGTAATGTCTCCTTCGATAGGTTTGTGACCTGTCACATCTCATGCTTGGTGCTACTGCTACTTTTAATTTTGTACCCAAGTGCGAGTGTCAGAAGTTTATTGCAGCTGGGCTGGAGAGATAGCTCTGCGATCTAAGTACCTGCCTGGCAAGCACAAGGACCTGGGTTTGATCTCCGGTGTTGTATGTCATGCCGGCCACAGAACCCCAGGTGTGCTGTGCCAGCCTCCAAAAGCAGGTGGTGGCACACTCCTATAATCCCAGCGCTGGGGAGGCTGAGACAAGAGGATCACTACAAGTCCAAACTGCATAGTGAGACCCTGTATCAAATAAATACATAAATGATTTTTTTTTTAAGTTTATTACACCTGTTGAAAAATAGGCTGTGGTGTCAGACTTATGGTTTTGCTCATCATTCCAAGTTTAGCAGGTTGGAACCAGGATGGTATCGGATTGGGTCTTTAGGGATGATCAGCACTGAAACTATGTTACAGCACAGTATCCCAATGTGCCCATCTATAAAGTGAGTATAATATACCCTTCAATGTGTGAGGATTGGATATGCTCCCTCTGCATGCATTTCAAAGTGTCTGTGAATTTAGAACAGAAACCAGCCTTCAATATTGTTACATCCAGGGCATTGAGGTGGCTCAACAGTCTAAAGTGCCTGTCTAGGAAAGTTTAGGCAATAGCAGGGACTGTGGCTCAATCCCTGGCACCACATGCTGCGCCAGCCCCACCCCCAGGGCAGGCTGAGCCAGCCATAACACAAATAAATAAATGAGGGGTTCTTTTACTTTTTTTTTTTTTTTTGCAGGACCAGGGTTCGAACTCATCACCTTGCACTTGCCAGGCAGGCACTTGTGCCACAGAGCTATCTCCCTGGCCCCAATAAATGAGGTTTAAATAAAATAAAGTTTAAAAAAAAATATTGTTACACCCATAAAAGTGAACTTCTCCACCTCCCAGTCTTTCTCTGGTTGAGTCACTATAGCAGTATCTTTTGCAGCCCCTATAAACATCATTATTGTTTGGTAACTACCACATTTGTCATCCCATGGTTCAGTTTTACCATTATTATTGCGGGAGGGGTGCTAGGGATTAGAACTCATATTCCTACAAGGCAAGTGCTCTAGAACTGAGCTGCAGCCCTAATCCTTTTTTGGTTTTTGAGCTAAGGCCTCACTGTGTAGGCCAGGCTGGTCTTAGGTTCATAGTCTTCCTACTTCCAACTCCTGAGTGTTGGGATTACGGGTATGCACTACCACTTCTGCATGGGTTTAAATACTGCTTTCTCAAGTAAAACAGTTTTAAATGCTAGAATAATTTTGATTTTTTAAAAAGGCAAAAAACATAATCATGTGGTGATGCCCACTCCTTAGGGCAATTTCACAAAAAGTCTACACCCTATGGTATACATAATAGACACCAAAATGAAGACAGCTGAAGGTCAGTTTAGCCTGCTACATTAAGGAAAGTCAACAAAGAAAAGATGAACATGATATTGATGACAAATCCTGAAACCACTCCATACTCACCCTGTAATTCAAGCGTCATGCCAACTTTCACAGTTAATCTGGTGTTTCAGTAAAAGTTTGAACTCAGGAGGCTGCACTTGCCAGTAAAGTGCTTATTCCACTGAGCTATCTTCCCCAGCCTGTTTCAGTAAAAGTTTAACAGATAAAAAGTACTCAAGGTATAAGGGACACACACTTTGAAAAGTCACATCTGCTAGGCACTGGGCGTGTTGGTACATATCTATAATCACAGCCATTCGGAAGGCTGAGGCAGGAAGGTTGAATATTAGAGGCTATTCTAGATTGCATAGCAAGATACTATCGGAAAAAAAAAAACTACGGGAAGCAGTCCCTTGGAGCCAAGGTGTTCCATGACTGCACCAAGCTTCTTAGTCTCTGTGTCTCATCTGCACCGAGGTGCAGGGATGAGGACTAAGTGAAGAGTTATTCATGTCAGCTTCCTGAGAAGTTAATGGGATGCGCTTCCTGCTCTCAGGTAGCTTCCATCGCTAGTGGAAGAGGAGGAAAAAAGTGATAAACTTGATACATGCTGCAAAGAAAACATAGGCAACGGGACTGATGGATATCAGAGGAAGCTCCTGTGAGGCGATGTTGAAGCAGAGCCTGAAGGGAGGGAGCAGTGGCCATGTAGGCAGAGGACAGAGGTTCCAGCAGAGACCTCAGGGTCATGCAGTGTTTATACAGAACTGAGAGGTGGGTTAATAATGATGGGGGATGGGAAGAAGTGAGGTGGGGGTAGTGGCTGCTAGACCACCCAGGGAAATGCAGATCACACCCACTAGGTTCTCTGGCCTACCTACAGCACCAGGATCCTGTCCTACATGTGGAGAATGAACAACAGGCAGGGTGAACCAGGAACACCTGTTAGGGGGTACACAGCCACCAAGCCGGTAGCTATGGGTAGATCTGGGGGCAGCTGCAGCTGGGTTGCATTCACCAGCTGAAGAGGAGCAGGTAGGTGTCAGAGAGATGGGAGGAGAGCAAGAGTCCTCTGGGGTGGTAGGAATGTCCTACCTGGTCACCTGGAGTGCCAAGTGTCTGGAGAGCTACAAGAGAGACACTAAATAGCCTGAAGCACAAAGGAGAAATTTAGCAGGAAGTATAAATTTGGTATTGTGTATCTGAGGTTAGTCAGTTTTCCATTACTTCAGTGAATATCCGAAACCAGCAGCTCATAAAGGGAGAGGTTGCATCATGGCTCTGTGTAGAGGGGCCCAGTCCACCTTCTATCAGTCCTGTGGCTTTGGGCCTATGGCAAGACGGACACAATGGTTGGTGCCTGTGACAGCAAAGCCACTCACCATACAGCCAGCAAGTGGGAAAGAGACAGATCTGCATGGGGTCCCACTGTCTCCTCAGGGCACGGACCCACCCCAGTGACTCAAGTGCCCATCGGCGCTTCTCTCCCAGCATTCCCACTACCTCCCTAACATATAGCAGCATCTGAGATTTAGATGTGACCAGGGTAAACTGACCAAACAAAAAGCCTAACGATAATGAAGAGCACACAAAATCAAACACTAGTAAGTCACATCTGCAACTAGCCATAAATAATTGAAATCAGTTTGTTATTAAATAAAAAAAAGCCTGCAGATTGCCTAAAAGGCAACAAGCTGCAAAAGAAGTGGTTTGTTCTTAGAAACTTCAGCTACTAAAGTATGAGGCAGGGAGCCACACCTAGCTCTAAGGTCTTGCATTCAGAGTGGCTAATGGAGTCTTTTTAAAGTATTTTGAAAAACGAAAATTGGTAAACAACCAGAGGTCCAAGTTCGTTGGTGTTAACAAAAAAGTGCATGTTGCATGCACTTGAAGTTGGCCTATGTGTGGCTTCACACGGATGCCTACAATATCCTAGTCCAGCACTCCGTGTCTAGGACTGAAGTTCACACTGTCCCAGGCAGAAGCTGGGTTTCAGCAGAGGCTCCTGTTTTTAAGCAACAATGAGACAAGGAGCCCCATAGGTTTCCACCCTGAATTTGACCTTTGCATGTCCAATCTTTCAAGCCCATCAGAGCCTCAATCATGGCCACACACACACACACAGCAGGTACGCAGTGGCAGCAGAAAGACAGCCTGCCTGGGTGTCCTGTGTCCCACACAGTCACAGCTCAGCTAGGCCCTCTGAGCCTCAGGCAGAATGGAAGCACCTCACGGCCTCTTTTCCTGAGTTCTAAGCCTCCCTCTCTTTTCCCCCAAAAAACTTCTGGTTCTGCAAACCATAACCCATCACCATCCGAAGCAGCCCACAAAGACATTCAAATGGGAATGAATGAAATTGAGCGTGTGGTTTTATCTTCACAAAGACCATGAGCACATTGCATGGGGTCCACTGCAGGCCCTGCCTTCAAGGAGCAGGGTCACTTAATCTCTACAACACACTCAGGAGCTGTCACAGAAAACATCTGCAACAGAGTGGGGTGACAGAGCCAAGAAGCGCCAGCCTCCAGGGCATCTCTGAGCTCACCTGGAGTCCTTGCTACAGGGCAGAACTAGAGTCCACAGGTCAGCTGCTGCCATTTCCACTCTGGGCTCACTCCACCCTTCTCTGCCTGGTCTTTGAGAATCTCTGAGGCCCTTTCTTTGGGTACCCCCTTGGCTGTGGTACCAACCTAGTTCTGGGGTCTTGTCTCCCTGAGGGGCTCTTCTTGGAGCTCTACTGCCTCTGGTGGCCTCTGTGGCTGACTGAAACTGATGTCACAGGGTCCTCTAACTCCGGCTGACTTCTGGCCAGGACAGCAGGTGAAGGTCCCCACACTACAGGGCCTTGACAATCTCCCACCAGGGTGGCGTAGGCCTGCGAATTTCCAGCAAGGAGTTTCCAACCATGCAGCCTTGCGATAAAACAGTACTTTATACCAGAAAAGACCACGTGTCTGACATTTATTCTGTGAAACAAGTGCATAGCATTTTCATGAACTACCTCAGGGCTACATCCAGGACAAAACAGTTTAAATTAGCAGAGCAGTTCAAAAGGAAAAAAACTTTTAATACTTGAGGGTAAGTGCTGATTTCCCTTGGGGACAGAGTGACCACTACATGATGAGGGGCAGGGTGCCAGGCATGCATCGCTTTTATGCCAGGGCAACTCCCCCGCCCCCAATCTGCCTTGGGGCACACATGAGGGGCAGGACAGAGCTCCCATCTATATTCAGTGGCTTCGGGGACAAGCCCAAATCTGCAAGGCCCAACCACCAGCCCTCATGTGCCTATGTCCAAAGAGAGTATAGAAGGGGACAGGGTGATGGGAGTGACACAGAGAAAAGGGAGCAGCAGCTTCAGGATCCGCTCCCTGTACCTCCTAACTCAGTAGCACTGCCATAGCAGGGGCCCTGAGGGCTGGCTGTGGGAAGGGCAGAGGCTGGGCTCACTGTTGGCCATCGTGCTGGGCCTGTGCACCCTTCATCCTTCCTGCCTGCATGGAGAACATGTTTAAGACACTGACAATTAAAACACCTTTAATCTCTGTAGGCAAACGCCAGACACTTTGTCTCCTGTTCCTCCAAGATGATGCTTTCCCCATTACTGACAAAGAGTCCTGAAGGCACTCAGATAACGATGGCCGGCAAGGTAGCCTTTCCAGTCCTCCAGGCCAAGGCCCCACCCAGTTTGGTCCCGACCCACCCCATATGTGCACAAGACACCATGGACCCATTTGCTAGCGCTGACATTCACTTCTGGAGACCCTCGTACCCTCACAGTGTGACAGGGGCAAGTGGTGTGTGCTCCGTGGCACCAGCCGGCTCAGCTGTGCACTAGAGCTCATCGTGCTTGGTCTCCTGGTCCTTGAGCTTGAACTCCTCAGCCGTGACCTTCCCATCTCCATTCCGGTCCTGATTGGTGAACATATTCTTCACAATCATCTCGGGGTCAAATCCAGGAGCTAGCTTCCCTTTGCCAGTTGCCACCTGGGCATGGATGTAGTCTGAGAACTGGAGAGAGAGGGGACAGGACAGAGGTGACACAGCAGTGGGGATCACAGAGCCTCTCCCAGAACTGGGGAGTTCTCCTGAGGGGAGTGGGGCTGGGTTGAACCCGAGGGTCCATGGTGGACAGGACTGTCCTGGAAACCACAAGATGCAGGTGGAAAACCCACAGACCAAGGACTCCAGGGCCTGGGGTCCCTCTCTGCATTCTTCCCACAGTGGAAACCACCACGAGCCCGATTTGGACCGAGAATACATCATACCTTGCCCTGTGCCAAACTTCACTTGAGCAGGAGAAGGGACGGGCAAAGGAGTGCAACAGGAAATGACAAACAACACCAAGAGCTATGCACCAGGGAAAATAAGACGCTGAGCTAAGGAGAAGGGAGGGGAGAAGGAAGTCCAAGTGCTTGTGTAGAGAAGGAGTTGGGAGCCAGGAGTAGCCGACCCCCCCAGGAGGGAAGGCTCCTTGATCACAGGCAGGACTGCACTGAGGGTAGGGATTGTCATGCTGTGGGTGGCTGTGTTACATGGGCAACCCATAGCCATCTCTGTGCAACTTCTTCAGAACATCCAGGGAGGTAGCCAAGGTGATATGGGGCCAGATACCTGCTGTAACACTCAGCGCCGTGGGGTGGGTGCCTAGAAATACCACCCAGGCCTGCTCCGTGCCCCGCACTGCCAGGCTACAAGTGACAATGTGCAGTCCACAGGCCTGACCCCTCCACTACCAAGGCCCATCCCACAGAGCACTCACCTCCTCTAGCAGGACATCTCCATTGCCATCCTTGTCGATCTCCTCAAAGAGGTTGGGGGACACCTCACCATTCCACACAAACATGTAGCCCTCAGGCAGGCCGGCCACCAGCTCCAGCAGCTCAATGTCGAACACCAGCACAGCACTGCCCGGCACCTCCCCTGCTGCTCAAGACAGGGACATGGGTCAGCACAGCTATGGCCCAGCAGGCCAACCTCACTGTGGTCAGGCTCTAGCTGGGGGAAAGAGTGGCAGGGCCTATTGGCTGGCAACATGGGCAGTGAGCCCTTAGCAGTCATGAGCTCTGCCCAAGGCACTTCAGATAAATCAGCCAATAAAGACAAGTGTGTTGGCATACACCTTGCCCCCCAATACTGAGGAGGCTGAGGCAGGAGGATCACTATTGCCAGCCTAGGGAACTTAGCAGGACTGTCTCAAAAATTTAAAAAATGGGTTGGGATGTAGCTCAATGCAATGGTTCTAGGTTCAACTTGCAGTATGGCAATAAATAACAGTAATAACAATCATATAAAAAAATAAAGGAACAAAATAAACTAGATCCATAAACATGGTGCATAGAATTGGCTCTGTGGGGCGGGGGGGGGTGTTCCAGGGACAGAATTCATGACCTTGCAGTTACCACGCAGGAGCTTATGCCACTGAGCTATCTCCCTGGCCCCTAGAATTGCATTCTTCATGGAACTTTGGTTTCAATTTTATTTTTCAAGCTAAGTATCTAAGCTACATGTTTGGAGCTGAGGAGATAGCTACATGGCACAAGTCCTGCCTGGCAAGTGCAAGGTCATGAGTTTGAATCCCGGTCTCACAAAATAACAACAACAAAAATAATAAAAAATAAACTACATGTTTATGTGTAATATGAATTAGAAGAAAAATACATTTCTTATTGTGTCTTAGTGAAAATCTGAAAGCCAACAGTAGGGTCTACAGTGGTAGCACTTTTGAATAAGTCTAACAGTAGAACTTGAAGAATAATAAGTTGGCCAAGGTACCCCACACCTGTAATTCTAGCATCTGGAAGGCTGAGCCAGGAGGATTGCAAATTCAAGGCACACAGGATGACTCTCTCTCAAAATAAAAGGGAAGGGGGCAGCCAGATAGCACAGAGGATTAAAGTGCCTGCTTAGGCAGATGCAGGGCCCAGGGTTCAACCCCCAGGCTGCTGTGCTGGTCCCACCCCCAGAGCACACTGACATGGCAATTGAGACTGGGCATGGAGGCTCACACCTGTAATCCCAGCACTTTGGAGGGTGAAAACAGGAGGATCACTACGAGTCTGATGTGTGTAGTGAGACCCTGTAGATTCTGTACTAAATACAAAAAATAAAATAAAATAAAAAATAAAAAGGGGCTGGGGACCTAGTTCAGTATGAAGGGCCTGGGGTTTAATCCCCGCTATTGAAGGGAAGAAGAAAGAGAGAAAGATCAACCTAGTCACTTTCACAAGTCAGGACTTTGGTCTGGGCACCAGCAGTGTGACAGCACTGTAAAGACTGGGAGATGGGATCATGAAGGAAGACACAACCACTGTACCATGCATTGGAACCAGCTTTTCCACAATGTGAACGTTATCTCTGCCAGAAGGGTGTTTTCCTAGCTGGCTTGGAGGTCAGGCACAAGGAGGGGCGCAGTTGCCACTTTCTCCCTTCCCTGGGGCAGCACTGGGGCTGGACCCAGGAGGGCTCCTCCGCAGGTGAGAGGCCGCTTCTTTCCAAAGCTGCTTTCTCTGGAGGGTGGGCACTATTAACAGCGGCTCACTGAGTGCCTCCGGTCTTTAACCAAAAACTTAGAAAAATGAAACCCAAAACCCCACACAGAAATTCTTCAATGGCACCCCCAAACACAAAGTTCAAATAGTAAATGTGCCCAAAAACCATGCATGGTGGTACACACCTACAATCCTAGCACTCTGAAAGGACGAGTCAGGAAGATCCTAAGCTGGAACCCAACCTGGACAACTTACCAAGTCCCATTCTCAAAATAAAAATATAAAAACATAAAGTGTCCCAGCACCCCACATGCTGCCA
>PVKN010038573.1:0-11038 GCA_004027915.1 Capromys pilorides
TAGATACTGTGAAAGGGAAAGAACAACTGGGATGATGGAAACAGAAAATATATGTATGATAGCTTGGTAATTGTACTGCTGATTTCTGCTGGTTTATTCAAAGAATGACTTAATACTTAAATTTTTCTCTCTCTCCTTTTTAATTTTTTATATTTTTTGTCCAATTTTATAGTCATATATGGTAATCTGAACAATTAATTTGAAGACAACAATATGCAATATAACTGTTGAATTCCTATCATTTTGTTTAGTGAAATTCTGCACCATTTTTAGTTTTTTTATTACTATTTTTTATATTGTCTTTAAAAATAAAAAAATTAAAATACTTATAAAAAAGGAAGAAAGTATGAGTCAGGAGAGATATAATGAGAGAATCAAGCAACAGGAATGATGCTGCTAACTAGAAAATACAAATAGTCTTTAGAAGGCAGAAGACAGAGTCATTTCTGAAACCTCTAGAAGAAACCAACTTGATGACACCCTGACTTAAGCCCAGTGAAACTAGCTTTAGATTTCTTATCTTTAGAACTGTAAGGTGAATTTGTGTTCAAATCCTTACCATTAAGCCATTACCTTTGTCATAGTTTGTACAGCAGCCATAAGAAATTAATACAACTAATGTCTTTTATATGGCTATAATTTTATTCAAATCTTTCAACTTCTCAGTCTTCACTTTTGAATAGTGCAGTACCTTTGCTAGCTTGATGGCCTCTGTCTCCACTCTTTAGACATACTGTCTATTTGTTCCTATGCAGCCTCTGCAACCTGCCTTTTCCAGAATCCTACCATCTTGTTTCCAACTAGATTCAATCCCAGGATGATTGCTTACAGAAGGAAGAAGGGCCTATGTATTTCTTGCCCTCTCAATGTGCTGTAGAGATGGTATCTCCACTACCTATAGGTTGGTACCTGCAGGACGGTGTATCCTCCATAATACTAGCTCCCACCAGTCATAATGCCCTCCTTGTTAGGGAAAAACTTCCTTCCCCATCTACTACTATGATTTTACCACCTCCTGCCTTAGACACCCAAGAAAAGGATGCAAGGTAGGTGTTTTTTGTGTTCTTCCTTTCTCTGTTGCATAACTTTCCTTGTCTACTTTTTTAAATTCTTACAAATCATTCGGTTTTCCATATTATATTTCTACTATTTAAAAAACTCAAGTCATTTTTGTGCTGCTGTTGCAATTACATCATTCTTCTCTGTACCCTCAGTCATCTCAGGGGAAATGTAACTCTTTTATTATAATATTATTTTATTTTATTCTGAAAAGTAAAACCAAAAGCAAGAGCAAAAATCAGAAACAGGATAACATACAACAATATATATGTTACAGATTTTTGAAACAAGCATAGCTGATTAGCAATGGTTGATATATTATCTATTTTTATTATCAAATCTGTTGCTTAGATTAACAGATATAGTTATGTAAGATTAGACATATGATTTAATATTACTTGCTTTCAAGAAACCTTAAATTTTTGTTCTTGTCTCTATTTTTTCTTTTATTACCTTTTAAAAAAATTTATATTAAAGAGAGTATTATTATAATTGACATGACATTAGAGATAGTATACATTTAGAAGACCAAGATGACAGGTACACAAGCGTGGTGTTCATATTGCACATTGCTTTCCTCAGTGTGCTAAGAGTGTCCATCAGTTTTTTGAAAATAGTAGTTAATGTGGAGAATTTTCACCTTGACTAACTCTGCATGCTGATATCTGAGAACTAAGCAATTACACTAAGGAAATATGGCTCTCTTCTGTCTAGTCCTGAGGTCTACCTTAGAGCCTGAGAGGCTCTATACAATCATTTTTCTCACTCCAGCTTGACTCAGAAACATCCTCTGACCCTGGTCCAGAATTTTGCAAGCCCTACTTTGTCTGGACCATACAACTTTGAATACTTATTTTCATATCATTTCAACAGCCTTCTTCATACTATTTTACCATTTATATGTTAGTCATTGTGGCTAAGGATGCAAAGGCTCAGAAAACTACCAGGAGACTGGAAAAATAAACAATAATGTATTAAACTCAGCAAAAGATACTCAGAGGAATAAACAGCAAGAACCCAATCACAGCCTCCCCACAGAGTAGCTTACTCAGCCACTACCACTGCCCCTACCCCTGTGGTGAACGGCCTAGTTCTCATGTTCTTTGAACATTCATTCAAGATTAAGATCCCCCAGACAATGAGTCTGGTTGCTTGATCGCATATGTGTGTCCACCAGAGTGTAAAAGGATGGATTTCTTTAAGTTTCCTTAGAGAAAGGAGTATACCTTGTGTGCCATCAGGACAACACATATGGGAGAAAAAAAGAAAACCATTCAAATGAAATAAGAAAGTAAATCAGCAGTGGAAAGGATAGGATGTTGGGCTGCCAAAAGCAACAAATAACTATCACATACTACCCACTTATTATCTTGAGTTTCAAAATCCATTACTCACCCTTTTCATATTACCCATTTCTTAAAGTTACACTTCCAGAGTCTCTTATGAACTCTCCCTTACCTTGGTTCACCTCTAAATCCATATTTTTTAAAAAGGTATTACTTTTGGGCTTACTCACCAGTAGTTGGATGGGGGGTTAATTTTTACAATTAATTTTATACTCAACAAAATATTGAATAAAAGAATGTAAAGTATTGTTGATTCCTTTATAGCAAGTCCAAATGAGACGTTACCTTTCCAGGCACTGAACTGGTTCCCCAGGTTGCGGCACTGGGCTTCTAGAAAGCATCTGGGATAAATAAAAGTTGGGATTTTTTCTTAAGCGTCTGACTTACTAACAACAAAACAGCATGTTCTCCACAAAAATGCTCTTAAAATGCATGGTATTTCTCCAGTGAGACCAACACACCATTCAACAGTCATCAGATATATCTAAGGTGGGTCTTCATACCACTGCTTATTTGTTGTTCATCAGGAAAAGTTTCATAGCTCATCCTTCATCTCTGGCTCTTCTGCACCAGCACTACCTCCTTCCCCATAGCCTCATTGAGGATCTTCACAGTATTTGAGGTAGTGAACAGAGATGTGTTGTTGCACATGGAACCTGTCAGCAACTTTCTGTTAGGTCCAAGTCTTCAGGCTCCAATTTCTCTTGAATCACTTCCCTTGTTACACAACCACTGGGTAAAGGACATACAGTCTTCACTGCTGAGTGGTGAAAACAGTGGCATTTCTCTCAAATAGCTTCAGTTTCCAGAATAAAAATGTGACTCTTGCTTCTTCTGTTTTGTGTTACAGTTCTACAAGTCCTATCCTAACAATGGCTTCTCTCCTTTTCTGCAGACTGAAAGTTAGCCAGCATTATGCAATGCTTACTCTGAACTACCTGTGGTGAGTCACTGTGTCACATTCCATTTGTCCAGAACAGAGAAATTCTTAACAAGGACACTCATAGTCACTGATGAAAAAAAGAAGCTGTTGATAACTTTCCTTCCATCATTCTGGGCTACATCACTAACTTGTTCTCTATGTTATTTTTGGAAGTGATTTCATTTTTTGCATACATGTTGGTCTCTAGTTACTTATCTTACACTAGCATACTCATAAGAAGATGGTGAGTTTCTTTTTGTTGTACCTCATTTATCTTCCTTAGGATCACAACATAGCATTCATATACTATAGCACTATTAAAAATATCAAAACAAATTCTATGCCTCATAAAACTGAATAAACACTTGTTGATGAGCTGCCAAATCCCATTCAGTAAGAGAAAAGTCAATTACACAATGATTTCTCTCTATAAAAAATACAAGAGCATTCATTAATTCACTCATTAACTTTATTGAGTGTCTACCATGCTAGGAACCAGCATAGACATGTAGAAAACAATAGTATGAAAGGCAAGACATTATCTGTACTCTTCTGGAACAACAGGTATAAATCAAAAAAATTACTAGTGGTGGGATATAATTAGTAGATAGGTCAGGAAAGTCTTTCTGGAGGAATGTTACTGGAGCTGAACTCAGAAAGATGAGGGGATCATTTAGCTGAATAGAGGAGAGAAGAGTACCAAGGCTAAAAGTACAGTTTTGGGGCCAGGATGGGGTGTTGATGGCAAAGGACCTGGAAGATCTTTATGTTTACAGACAACCAGAAAAAGTGGGGCAGGACAGGAATGGGAAAAGGTAGTCACATGCTACCCTTAGGAGTTTTTTGTTTGTTTGTTTAGTTGGTTTTTTTTAAATGTTGCAGTACATAGTTGTATTAGTTACTTTCTCTTTGCTGGGACCAAATATTTGACAACAATACATTGAAGAGGGGCTGGGAAGATAGCTCTGTGGCACAAGTGCCTGCCTGGAAAGTGCAAGGTTGTGAGTTTGAACCCCAGTCCTGAAAAAAAAAAAAAAAACAAGGCCTAAAGGGAAGAAAGGTGTAAATCCATCCTTCCTGGTCACGCTCAACTGACTCATCTCTTCCAAGGCCTTCACCTCCCAACATCACAATGAGCTATCAACCTTTCATGGACTAATCCAGTTATCACACAACCATGATCCAGTCACTTCCCAAAAGTCCCACCTATAGGCACATAAGGCTTTGGGGGGACAACTAGATGTAAGCCATAACAAAAATGGTTATATTTATTGTGGGAAATTGATACATATATATAACACATCTTAGTCCTCTTTTTCTTTATCCATTACCACTCCCCTCCTTAGGTATTTGATCCCAAGAAGTATGAATTACAAGGGACCATAAGCTGTGGAACAAGCAGACCAGGACTACATTTGAGAATGGTAAACATGAAACTCATGGGCATCGTTTTCTGTCCCAAGCTTTCTAGAGCATCAGCATGGACTTGAGGACCACATGGACAAAAGACACCACAGGGGGCATGAGGCCTCCAGACACCCCTGCTGGTTCTTATGTGTCTTGGGTCGTCTGTGGTCAGTGGCTTGTCACAGTGACCAGGTCTTCAAGTGTGAAAACTCCTGAACTTGTATTTATGCTCTCACTCTATGTGAGGCAATAGTTCTGTTGCTCAGTCCACATTGTCCTGGCCACATTGCCCAAGCCTCTCAAATGGTTTGTAATGAAATTGCTACTGGATTGTAGTATGCCTGCAGGAATCCCTTGTTTATATCTGTTTGAGGACTTTCCACTGGCAGGTCTGCCTGTTGTGGTGCATAAGGATTTGGAAAGAAGGTTAGTAACATTTGGAGAGAGGGTTAGTAAAGAGATTTTTGTTTTGAAAAGTACTATCCTGGCTCTAGTACATAGAACAGATTAGAAGGGAACCATCTAGGGGTAATGAAACCATCTAGGGGTAATGGGTAGGAGCTGATGAGGTTTAGATAAGTGTGGAAATGAAAGAGATGACAGGAACAGAGTAACAAAGGGTATTTAGGAGATTAAAGTCAACAGCACACAGCAGAAGTTACAGTTGAGATTCTACGTTATGATTCCTACAACCAGATGAGTCCTTAAACTCATTTAAAAATCATAGGACCAGCCAGATAGCTCAGCAGACTAAAGCACCTGCTTAGGCAGAGTTCAGCAGCCAAGTTCAGTCCCTGGTGTGCAGTTCTGGCCCCACCCCTGGGGCACACTGAGATGCCAATTTAGACTGGGTGTGGTGGTGCATACCATAATCCCAGTGCTTGAGAGGATGAAAACAGGAGAATCACTACAAGTCTGATCTATATAGTGAGACCCTGTAGACCCTGTACTAAATACATTAAGATACAAACAAACAAAAAAACCCAAATACCACCCCCCAAAAAATAATAATAGCACCATTTTCTAAGGTAGGGGACAGAAAAATGCTAAATTTGACTCTAAATATTTAAAGCCCCAAATCCCTCTCTCTTTTCAGTGTTGGAAATTGAACTCAAGGTCTTGCGCATGCTGAATATCAGCTCTATCTCTGAGCTGCACTCCAATTTAAGAAAAATCTTTGAAAGTATAATGTGCTTCACTCCAAGGAAAAATCAACACTTGTGCCATAACAGAAGGTGTATTAAAAGCACACTGGGCAAATCTGGGCCATAAGCAAAAGCACCCTCCAATGGCCAGTTTTCACACTTAAAGACCTGGTCACCGTGACAAGCTAGTAGCCACAGTTCTCATTATTATTTTCCACATAATTTTATTATTACTTCAGGATAAAACACTTAAAGAAGCCCTGCAGATAAGCATGGAAAAGGAACAGAGATGAGACAAACATCCCAACTACTATTCACATCACTGACCAATTGAAGAATTCTTCTCCTGGAGGTCAATTCAGGCAGAGAAACCAGGGAACTCTAATGGATAAACAGTTGATGTTCAGTTTTCAGGGTCTATAGAACACTCACGCAGTCCTACAGGTGATTGGTGAGGTTCTTCGTAGGAATGCACCAAAGCCCTCCAGCATCTCTGCGAGCTGTTCCATTCCTAAAACTTCGTAACATTAAATTAATCCTACATATGAATCAAAACACAAGCTGTCAGATATCCCTGATGAGTCTGTATGTTTTCTTCTAGCAAATCTGTAAGGCATCTGCCTTCTGAAGGCCACTAACTTAAATTGGGGTAGAATTGAAGTATCTGGCATATTCATCTGGAAATATCCTAGTAAGCACAGGAAATTAACAGGGTGATAATAGAGATTTAATGGAGGAGAAGGAAGGGCAAAACACCATGTGGGCTGCTCAACATGCCATTCTAAGAGAACATTACAGTGTTTAAAGGACACAGATATTTGTTTCTCTCTTCTGTGACAGTTCCACATGTTAGCACCTGGCAGGTGGCTCTGTTTCATGAGGTTATTCAGAGAATCAAGCTCCTTCCATCATCATTTCCCCATCATCCACTAGTACTGCTTCCCACTCAGTTGTTCTGTCAGAACTTACACTATGTTTCACAATAGAAACATAAAAAAAATTTAGGCAATTTGAAAGTGCTAATTTCAACTGCTTCTAGTTTCATCAGTCCCTTTGTTTCTACTAAAATTAATCAGAATAGAACTATTTTTATCCAGTAAATACAGTCTGATATTAAGTAGTTAGTAAAATGTAAAACTTAGTTTTCCCTTCAGAGCAATGCAGAATTCATTATTAGTCTGTTATATTCACATACTCACTTCCAGATGCTAGATCATTAAAATTGTGTCTGCATATTTATATCTACAAATGAGAAGGAATATGATTATCTTTCTCACTGAGAAACTGAAGGACTAGTTCTTACTATGTAGAAACAAACAGTATAGTTCTATGGGTGAACAAGGTTGTGACACAAACCGCAGTAGAGAAACAGGTCTTATGCTAAGTACAGCTCTGGCATATTAGTGCTAACTCTGTTTGTTTACACTATTCACTGCAATGCCCCAGCCTACGAGGCAGCCCTCTAACTACTACCTGCACCAAAGAGGGCCATATGATCCTGTTCATCCTTCACCTGAGGGCTCTGGAATCATTTTAGCAGAAAATCAAATGGAAGATATTTTGTTCAACTGCAATGAAACTATAGATAACATTTTTCTCAAAAGTATGTATCACTAGAAATTGGGAGGAGCAGCCAAGAAAGTAGATGATAGGATTAGAAAACAAATATCTTGGAAAACTGGAATGATGATTAAATCTATCAAGTTCATAATTATTAAAATAAGCATACAGAATTCAATTATATAAAAATAGCTCCATAAATAAAGGTTTGACAATGAATATAGTATGCAGTTTAGCAACAACACAGGTAAGAATAGGTTTAGGATTTTAGAACATTGAAAAAGCCAATGTGGTATAACTACACAGGAACACTTAGCCTTGGGTTCCACTTATAAAATATGATAGTATCCAGCAAGAAGAGAGGTATTTTCCCTGGTGAAACCCAACATGACTTGATCCCTGTATCCATTTCAAAGGAACACCTTCAAAAGGTTTTTAATTAACACAAGTCTGTGCTGCTGATGAAATGAGACCATTGATGCAGGGGCTTAAAAAACATAGAATCTTGCTGCTTACTTGGGTCACAACCCAAGTCTAGGCTGGAAGGCGGCTCAAGGTTATCCAGCAGACCAGGCTCCTTCATTGTTAGTTCCTCACGGTTGACCAGGGCATCACCATCTACGATAGAGACACCATGAAGTCCAGGTCAAAGGATGGAGGAAAGGCACTGTAGTGGTTGGTACATTGTGTCAACTTGGCTGGATGCCTGGTGATCGATAAGTTTTATCAATTTGGCTGCAATGCCTGGCTGTTTCACACAGTGAGCCATGAGGGCCCTGCCCCAGAATAACTCAGTTTGGACTTTATCTCCTGGTTTCCTGTACAGACTCATCAGCCTCTACATTGGACCCTTCAGCTTTCCATAGAAGATTCTTCTCCCTTCTGTTGCAGACACAATTGCTGATCATCAGAGACTGTTAGAAACCAGTAGAAACCAGTAAAGACCAGTAGAGACCACTAGGGATGGAACACTGCAGCGCGTATAAAAGCCTTGGGACTGAATTCTTCAGTTGGCAGTGTGTGCAGACACTCTCAACACACTTCCCCATCTGACTCTTGGACTGGCACATCCTGTGTTATATCTGTTCCTTGTATTATATCTTCCTCTGGTAAAAGCCTGACTAGAACAGGCACTCATGAGGCCTAGGCACGCTCTGAGCATGTAAGCCAAGAATGGCAGCATCATCTCCACTCACCTTCCTGAGTCACCGTGATTGCTCACATCTACCCACATGGGCAGGGAGGGGACTGGAGATGGCAGTTCTGCTACCTTTAATGAGGGTGAGTCTACTCAACTACAATTTCAGAATAACAAAAGGAAGAGACAACAGATCATTTCAGTGACTGTTGCACAATCTCTGTTGCAACTACTGGAGAAAAATGTGAGAAGGAAAGCCTGTACGTGATACCAGGAGCATATTACATCACATAAAATGAGTCTGTTTCTCATGAAAGTGATTGCACTTGTTCTGCATAGGACTAGAACAGTGGTGGCAAACTTATGGCACTCATACCACACTGGGCATACAGAACCTTCGCTGTTCTAAATCAGAATCTCAGTATTCAGGCTTAACTGCAGTGCTGACACTTGGTGGTAAGTGAATTTTAGGTTGCAGTTTAGGCACTTGGTCTCTAAAAGGTTCACCATCACGGGTCTAGGAGCTCAAATTAAAGCAAATAGATAAAGGACACTCTATAGTAGTTATCAAAAGATAAAGAAGGGCTTCTCAAGGATTACTTTCCTGTTATTCAAGCAGGAGCTGGAAGAACTTTAGATTTCTTTTACAGGTTGTAGGTTTTATGAAGCACTCAGAGTGACCAAGATATGTCATGAATAGTCTCTTGTAATGCTGAGATTTTGTGGTTCTCAATAAACTTGTTTATCAGTCATAGAATGAGAGAAGGGACACCCAAAGTTTGTCAGGTGCCTGCTATGTAAAAGTTCTCACAACAACATTACAAGGTTAACATTATCACCATATTACTGATGCTAATAAGATTAACATACATTGTCTAACACTCCAAGCTATTCTGTGACATGGCTGGGATAGTGAACAGCAGCAGTCTGATTGCTTGACCTGGGATGTCTCCATCTTGTTGCTGCTTTCTGGAAAAAAAGGACCAAAACTAAAGTAAGTGTTTTATATTATTTCCTTTTCTCTCGCATACCCACCTCCTCCAAATCCTTTATTTTATCAGGGTTGACTGCCTGTGTAGGACTGTCTGCTCCACAGGATTTACCACCACCATCTGGTCCCTTTTCTAGGTCTTTCTACTAGACTAAATGACTGATATGCCACCCACATTTTCTCAGCTCAGGGGCTGACCAGCCCATTCATCTGGAAGTTGGTGCTTGTTTCATATCTTCCATAAGAAAGCAAAGCTTCTCCTGTGATCCCAGCCTGTAAAATTCCTCAGTGAATCATTTTCTGCTGTCACCTGCCAGTGTATTGCCTAAACCTCTCCTATCCTAGTCCTGATTGCTGTAGGAAACAATCAAGTTTAATTTAAAATTAATTCTTCATCCCTTGTGCATAGAAATGGATTTCAAAAGTGAATTAATCATCACCGAAGCTTCCACCATAGAGAATTTACCCAGATTCCCCCTAAAGAGGGCCTGACTCACACAGAGCACCTGTTTCGTCTCCTTAGCAACTGGCCTCTTAGATTTCCCTTTTGTATTTACATTCAGGCAAGAACAGCAAATTGACTGGGGGAAGGGAAATGGTTCGCAGCATGCAGCGTGTGCTTTGGGCAAAATGTCATCTGTAACACTGTTTGCCAACCATCCTGTGCTTTATGTACTCGTTTGGTGTCTCTCTTATAACCCCAGCATTGATTTAACCGCAGGCTTAGAGTGAGGCGTTAAGTCTAGAAAATTACTAATGGTCTCAGGTAAGATTTGGTGACACACAATAGAAATTGATACTGGTAATATTGTGCTTTGTGAAGATGGAGGCATCTCTGTTAGAAATGTGATTTTCTTGATTTAACCTTTGCTGTGGTTACAGGTAAACACAGCTCTATCAAGGAAGAGACAAACAGGTCAGAAAGAAGAGGCTCAATTAAACCACTTATGTGACTTTACCACTGGCAATAATATTTTGGGGTTTTTTTTTTGTTGTTGTTGTATTTTTTTTTTTTTTTTTTTTTGGTGGGACCAGGGTTCAAACTCATGACCTTGCACTTGCCAGGTAGGCACTTGTGGCAATAATATTTTAAGAACGGATTTCATGTGTTCTATGAGATTCTGTTTCTTTTACTTTCTGCTATTGTGGTAAATTTTTTTTTTTAAATTAAAGAATCCTTAAATTAAGAGCTAGAGAGCCATGTTCCAGCATGTTCTCAGCACTAATGAGCTGATATCTGTGAACAAATCGCTTAGCTTCTCCGAGTTTCCTCCTGGAAACAATGATCCAACTAAATGATACTGTTATTCCTTTAAATTATGAAATCTGGACGCTACTTCTTGGGGTCAAATAGCATTTTAATGATGAAATTAGTTAACTTAAAAAGTAAATTTATTGAGTCAGAGATTATTCAAAAAGAAAAACTAACCCTTCTTCCCCTTTATCTTACAAACGATGTTCCTAGAGGAC
>PVKN010038574.1:0-11038 GCA_004027915.1 Capromys pilorides
GATCCTTTCAAGTGTTCTTTTTTGTTTTAATTAAGAGGATCTAGAAAACTAATTTCTCTTTATCCTTCCAGCAATATGCTCAGGCAAATATTTATTGAGTGTGTGCTTTACTTGAAACACTGTGAAAGGTTTTTATTATTCTACATACACAGTCCTTTTCTTAAGTGAATATAATCTGCAAGGAAAGCCTGGCATTTGGGTAGAAAAATAAAATAGAAGTGTTCCTTTCTAAAGGCATTAATCAAGTATTCTGAGTAAAACTATAGCAGTTAAGCACAGCCACTGGAACCACAAAGAGTGTATGATTGGTCCACAATTCTTCCTTCCCTTCCTTTAATCTTTGTCAAGGTTATCACAGGCAGAATATATATTGTGCCTCAATGGCTTTGGGATTATCTGTGTGACTTGACTGAACCAATGGAATATAAACTAATGTGATTAAAGAGATGCTTTAAAAGATTTGTGTCATTTTGCTTGCCCTTGTGCAGTTCTTCCATCTTCATGAAGAAAGCCCCAGCTAGCCACAGATTCCAAAACAAGACCTGTGGGGCACACACACCTGAGGTGTAATCCGGATATAAGCCTACCTCACATAAAGCTCTATCAAGTTGAAAGAGAGACAGACAGAGAGAAATATAGAGAGAGAATGGAGAGAAATATACAGAGAAATGGAGAGAGACTTTCTATAATTATTAGCCATATAAGATTGAAAGATAGAGCAGAACTGCAGCAATAGCTGACTAACACGCCCTAGAGCAAAGTCTTCCATATTTTGGATCACTTAAAAGCATATGCTGTTGTCTTAGTTACTTTTCACTTGATGCAGTGACAAATGCCCAACACTCAAAATTAAGGAAGGAAAGGTTTATTTAGCTGACAGTTTGTGGAGGTTTCAGTTTGTATTCTGCTGGCTCCAAAGCAAAGGGCAGCTACAGAATCCATCAAGCCTCTCTCTTTTCCCCCTGTGCTGATGGTGAAGATCCATCCTCTACTGTGAAGATCAGAGCTCCTGCAAAGTGGTGCAAGGAAGACTGGGACTTCTCCAAGAAAGTGGGAAGGGGCACAGAAGCCTTCCTCAACTCCTTTATATATACTTTTTGAGTTGAATCACTCTAGGACACACACAGGACCAGCTGTGCCCAAGGGCGGACCCTCCCTGCCCTGAGGGGCCAGCCAAGCTTCCAACATCTCAAGTTGACACACTGTATCAACTACCACTATTGCCAATTAAAAATTCTAGTGCTATTGCTTAGATCTTAAATTTCCCCCAAAGGTCCATGTGCTGAAGGTTTGATTTCCAGTGTGGTGCTATGCTATTAGGAGGTGGTAGAACATTTAAGAGAAGGAAATGAATGGAAGATCTTTGGGTCGCTGGTTGGAGGAGCAGGAAGTCTTTAAGGGAGATTGTTGACCTCGCTCCCTACTCACTCTTTTGCTATCCAGCAATGAGGTAGCCCCTGCCCCCCACATTCTACTATGTGTTCTGTGACAGGTCCAGAGCAATGAGGCCAACCAATCATGGATTGAACCCCTCCCAACTCCCCACTAAATGTGAGCCAAAATAACCCTTTTTGTTTTATAAGTTGATTATCTCAGGTATCTGAGATACACATGACGGAATCTGACCAACACATTCCATCTGTGAAAGTGTTCCAGACAAGTTGTTATAATTTCTCACTTATACCACTAAGCTATCTCCCTAGCCCCAAAATGAATCCTGATTAAAAATAGCACACAAATATGGTAGAAAGGGTAATGGCCATTCAGGGAAATAATCATAGGCATAGAGAACTTTTACTGGTTTTCAATTTTGGTGATCAACCTATAGGTAAAGCGTAGAAGATTTAAATATAGTTACAAAATGAGTGATAAATGTCCAGCTTAATGTGAAAGTACAGAGGATGAAAACTGGAAATTGACAGGGTAGAAAAGAGCAAACAGAAAGGTAAGAGTGATAAAAAACCTTCATCTTGATAAATAAAGAATCAAAGAAGTCTCAAGTTGCAATGTTTTATGAAAAAGTGATGAACACGTATTATGTCTCTTTTACATTGGAATAGAGCTGCTGCAACGACTACCACAGACTTTATGATTTAAGCCACAGAAATCTATTTCCTCAAAGCTCTAGGGACTAGAATTTCCAGATCGAGGTGTGGGCATATTTGGTTTCCTTCTAAGGCCTCTGCTCCCTGACTTGCAGATGGCTGCTCCTTTACTGTGTCCTCACATGGCTTCTTTTCCTCTGTGAGCCTCATGTTCTTGATCTTTGGATGCCTGAATTTCTCTTCTCAGAATCTAGTCATGCTGGATTAGAACCCATGGTAATATTTTAGAAATAAAATACCATATTTTAATGTAAGCATCAATTCAAGAGACTCATCTCCAAATACAGTCACATTTTGAAGTACTGAGGCTGAGGGCTTCATCTCATGAATTTCAGGGTGGGAGAACACATTTCATCTCACAGCAATCACCTGGGTTTTTTTTCCCTACGGATACTGAGTATTCAGCTGAGGTCTTCTTACTAAGCTATATCCCCAGTCCTCTTTATTTTTATTTTGAGACAGTGTCTCATTAAATTGCTACACATCCCAACGCTAAGCTCAGACTTGTGATCCTCCTTCCTCAGACTCTCAAGATGCTAGAATTATAGGCATGTGCTTCCATACATGTCATAAATGTATCTTTTTTGCTCAAACGTGGTCCTAAATATATACAGTGATACAACTTTATTGAAATGAACTATGAAAATTTGAATTATGAAATGAAGAAAGAGTAGATACTCTGATAATATCTAAAACTGAAGTCTAAAAATAATGATAAATACATATCATTTAGAGATATAGAGCCAATCTGAGGCTGATAGATGCAATTGGGAAAGGTATTCAGAGTATAATCAAATACAGCAGTCCTGGATGAACACAAGAATAGCTCATAATATGAACAACTTGAAAAGTTAGCAGTAGTTTGCTCTGGTGAACAGGACTAGACTTATTTTCCTAGAGATAGGATATTTTTTTCACTATAAACCACTGTGTACTACTATATTCTTAAGTCATATGTATGATTTTAGTTAAAAATAATCTCCAATTTAATAAAGTAAAATAAAAAATATTTCAGTTTTTCTTTGCCTTCTTCCTGTCTCTGCCCTATTTCCAAATCTTCTTACTACCGGGTTGGAGAATTATAGAGACCACTAAATGTTTTCCTTCTCCTCCCAGCAATCATATAACATATCTAGAAAACTTGTCTTAACTAAAAATATGGCCATGCAATACTTCTATTCATAATATTTCAATCATCCTGTCGTATCTTAAAAGCTACTCCTGAAGATGGGAACTACTGAGTGGTCTGTGTCTTGCTGCACCAATCAGTTTTGCATTAATGTAACAAAACACCTGAAACAAACAAAATGATAATATGACAGAAAGTTTATTTCAGGCTCATGATTTCAGAGGCTTTAGTCCATAGTCACTTGGCTTTGCTGCATTTTACATCCAGGTTAGAGTACATGGCAAAGGAATCTTATTCTCCTCATAGTGACGGAGAACCAAACAGAGAGAGAGAAAAAGGGTTGAGGTCTGAATATCTCCTTGAAGGGTGTGTCCTCAATGACTTGACTTCTCACTAGGCTCCACATCTTAGAGGTTCCACAGTGTCCCAATAGAACCACAATCTGAGTACAAAGTCTTTAATGCATGGGACTTTGGGGAACACATCTGTCTCAGTTAATCTTCTCTCATTGCTGGGACAAAACACCCAACATCCAAAAGAAAGGAAGGAAAGGTCTACTTAGCTCAAAGTTTGTGGAAGTTTCAGTCCATACAAAGCTGGCTCCAAGGCAGACTGGCACATGGCACAGAGCAGCAGTTCATGGTGATAGAAGGCAGAAAAACAACAAGAACAAATGGGAGGAAAAACAGCAACAATGGCCACAGAGAGCAAGTCTGTCTCTCTGTTTCTCTTATGTTACATTCAGGCTCTCTGCCCCAGGCTAGGTGTAGTACTCACACCCATAACCCCAGACGCACTCATACCCATAATCCCAGTGGATCATGAGATAATCACAAACTCTAGAAGTCCACCTATGACTACTTGAGGCTTTGGGGGGACAACTAGACACAAACTATAACAGTATGCAAACATCAAAATGATAGCATGTGCCATCACTTTATCATTCTCACTTTATGTATCCCAAAACTAAAGTCTTCTACATTCATTATGATACATCTGCTCTTAGTCTAATACTATCTGGCTGAAATTCTATTCCCTCTACTAAATGCCAACATTCTTCCCCCTCAATCTACTTATCTTCATTCTGTTGACTCCTTTCTTCTCACTCTTGAGCTTAAAGTCAATAGCCTTAGACGAATTCACTAAAGAGTTGGTTTTCCTCTCTCTGCTTTGGTGAGCCTTGCTCCTTTGTGTTGTTTGCTCTCAAATCCCATGTATTCACAAGATAGTTACCCTATACTTAATGGAAAAGAGCAACAGTCTCTTCCCATCTATTATGTATTTCATGATTTTGAGTAGCTACTTTGCATATCTTCTAGCCAATCACTGCAGCCTGGGAAATAAAATTTTCTGAACAGAAAGTTCTGATGTACCCGAAAACTTACATTCAGTGATTAAGGCAATTCTCTAGGAAGCAAATAAATTGAGACTAGAAAAAAAGATGGTCATTAGAGAAAAGTCAGAATTACTGAAAAAATTAGTGTATTAAAAAAATCTTTGTTTTAAAAAAAGGACGGTGACTATGATCACAGATTCTGTATCTTTTCACTAAAAACCCACTGCTTTGTGTATCACCTGATTAATATTATGTGCCCAAAATATTTGCTGACCAAAAGTTTTTCATGTGAGGTGTTGCTTTTCCATCTAAAAGATACATTGTAAGATAGAGTATATATTTTAAATACTAACATTTTAAAATTTATATAATATATACAATCTATATAATACAACATATACAATTTATATATTTATTCTTGTATAAGTAATTTATACAAGTTTTTTAAGTTAGGTCTATGAAAATGAACAAGATTTTATAGCTGTATGTAAATTTTAATCATACTAAATTTGCAAAAAATTCTTCCACATTTTAATATACACTGCAGTTTTATTTGAACTGAGAAAGTCATGAAAAATCCATCCCAAAGTACTTGACATTTTGGAGTGCTTTTTATTTTAGAGTTTTAAAACAATCCTTTTCAAGAAGTGTTTGAAAACTAATGGTCTAAATCAAAATGCTGCTTCAGCAATAAGTTTCACATACTTCTCAAAGTGCCAAAATAAAGTCTTGAATCTCGGGATCCATAGTAGAAAAAGCATGTTCTTTAAACGTGCAAAAAAGGACACACCTGAGGACTTATTCTCAAATGTGAGTGTGTGCAAACCAGACTTCTTTGAGGCATTAAGGTATGCTCACAGGTATTCTATCTTAGCATCTGAGCCTCTCCCAACAGCATGATGCAACTATTTCATTAGCTCCATGTGGGGAACTTGATTCTTCTTGCTGTCCCTACTCTTTGTAGAGACTATCTGGGCCACTATTTAATGCTACTAAGCCAAATTCTTTCTTCACTTATTCCTGCCAAGTAGTACCATAATTGTCATCAAGATGTGATCATCTGTTTCATATTGCTTTAACTCAGACTGAATGAAAGCACCATTTTATTTCATCTCTTATTCTTAAAAAGTAGAAAATATGTGAATGCTACTTCGTATTCCCTTTCTAAAATTATAAGACTGAATGCATTAGCATTGTGCTATTTGACTGGAGGAAGAAATATGAGTAGATGAAAAGGGAAGGTTTTCAAGAGATGAAATTAGTTGCAGCGGGGAGAAAAGAGGATGACTTAGAAATATATAACAGCTTACACATTCCTCAACTGCTCTGGCCAATAATCTCTATCCACTATGATTGTGAAATGTGCCTAATCTTAATTAGAATGTGTTGGAAGTGTAAAGCACACATAGAATTTCAAGGACTAGAGGGAAAAAATATAAAATAACTCATGAATAAGTTCTATATGACTATATGTTGAAATAATACTGTTTTATATATATGGAATTAAGTAAAATTTATTCATAAAATCAACTGCACTTTTACTTTTGAGAAGTTGCTACTAGAAAATTTAAAGACACATCTGAGACTTACAGTATAATTCTATCAAATAGTGCTGACATATATTTTGCCATGCTAAGAAGTTAGTATTCAGGAATGAAATATAAGGACACATGAAGTCATGTTTAACATGCATTCTCTATGCAATTTTCTATTTTGAAAGGCTTGTCTGGAGAACACTTTGCAGAATTGACTGACAGCTTGACACATTTCAGAAAGGTTGAAGATCTTTTTCAGGTATAATTTCAAAGATACTGCTCCACTGTCACCTGCTAAGAAGCCTCAGCCCTCTTTTTATGCCCCACCCATTAACAATAGCTGTTCCTCTCTAGCAATTTGTATTTCTGACAAGGATAGGTGAGTTTTTCAATAAAATTACTCTTTACTTTTGTCAGTTTACATATCTATATTCCCTTTTTCTGCTAAAAGTATTCTGTTGTCTTAGTTAGTCTTCTCTCATTGCTGGGACAAATACCTGACGCCCAAAATGAAGGAAGGAAAAGTTTATTTAGCTAATAGTTACCGAAAGTTTCAGTGCATACTCGGCTGGCTCCAAAGCAGACACTGGCACATGGCAGAGGGCAGCAGTTCATGGTGGCGGAAGGCAACAAAACAGCAAGTGCAAAACACAGGAGTAACAGCAGCAATGGCAAGGGAGAGCAAATCTGTCTCCTTTAAATTGTGTTCAGGCTAGATTCCCTAGGCTGGGTGTTGTACTCACACTCATAATCCCAGCAGCACTCACACCCATAATCCCAGCGGGTCATGAGTTAATCACAAACTCTAGAAGTCAGCCCCATGACTTCACGAGGCTTTGGGGAGACAACTAGACACAAACCATAACAGATGTTTCTCTGTAAATGAACTTACTCTTGAATTTGAGTTAATGCAGATTGGATGAAGCTGATCCGTGATTCTAGAATTGATCATGTGACCCAGGCCTACCTGGCCAGAATATTCTATTTCCTTGGAGCACAATAACTGGCCCAAGAATCAGGATCAGCTCCTAGATTTTGAGTAATTATTTTAAAAAGGGATGTTACAAGTCTGAGAGACTAACTGTAATTTTGACCAGTACATGGGGAGATTTGACCTGACGAAGGACACAATCAAAAAGAGAGCAGAGGTAAGGCATAATGAGAGACAGTTTCTTGAACTACTACCTGCCCTTTTTCAAACTGTTAGGAATTCCCATCTTTGATCATACAAATTCTAATTTAATTTCTCTTTTTCAGAACTAAGAATTCTGATTAACATAAAGGAATTAACATATGATTAAGTAAACAATTTACGTTTGTACAATTTAATAAACATTCTTAGAGTTTGTGTATGAACAAGGAATTGCATCAGTGCTAGTGGAGGAAGGCACAAAGTTTATTATAATTATTACTCATTCTTGCATCCATTTCTCTATCTGCTCAGCAAGAATTCATTGAAATCCTCTGTACTGGTTACTACCATAGGCAGAAAAAAAAAAAAAAAAACTGTAAAAATTAGAAGTGACAGACATTAAGGATCAATTTTACACCTACTGCTAATAATTCTTGCTCCCCACTGTAGACTTAGAATATTCAATTCCCCACAGATGAAAACTATTACCTAACTTCTGCTTCTTTGTTGAGTCCCTTCATCATCCTATTTACAGTTAGACATGTTGCTTTTTGAGTCTGTGGTCAACTCTTAGCTTTGTCTGCTCTATCTTTGAGGAAAAGTCTTTGATCTTTCTTTTGTACCTAATTCCCATTTCCTGGATCACTTTCCCCCTTTGTTATAGGGAAACATTGTCTTCTGGGAGTATCCTGAACAGGGATACAAAGGAGGTCAGCATTTTGAAGTTTTGAAAGCCTGGAAATCTATTCTATTTGCACAACTGACTGATAGTTCCTTGTATTTCAGAATTCTAGGTTGGAGATCATTTTAAGTTACGATTTTGAAAACATTACTCCATTTTCATCATTGAGAAGCTATCCTTTATTTTTTCACTCTCTGAAAGTTTCTGAAACCTTCTAATTATTTCTAGGGTCCTCAAATTTCATTAATATATGGCTAATAATGAAACAACCTTGGAGTCAGGGAGATAGCTCAGGGGCACAAGTGCCTGCTGGCAAGTGCAAGGTCCTGAGTTTGATCCTGGTTCCACAAAAAAAAAAAAAAAAGAGAGAGAAACAACCTCATCTTAAAGATCATTTCATTCAGTTCATGGAACTTTCAGTCATTATTTCCTTAAAAACACCCTATCAGTTTGTTTATTCTCTCTCTGAAACTCATGTTAGTCAGAAACTGAAACTTCTGGGTTGATCTTGAAATCTTCTTACTTCCTATGATCTGTTTCCATATTCTTTTAAGTATTACTTCAAAGAAATCTTCTCTTCTTTCTCAACATTTCTTTTAAATTGTGTTTTAATTTCATCTGACATTTTAATTTACAAGAGCATTTTCTTAACTTCTCGTTGTTCTTTGTTTCTATAACATCTTGTTTCTAAGTATTGTTTTAGTGATACAATATCTTCTATCTCTTCGCGGATACTAATTATAATTAATTGGAAGTTTTCTATTCCTCACAATGTCTGTTTTTCCATGAATTCCTTTCATCTATTAGTTTTGTTTTTTCTGTCTGTCTTTTAAACTGGATGCTTTCTATAAATGTCAATACATATTTACAAGCTCTTAAATGTTTATGAAAAGCTCTGTATGAGACAGTTTTGATGGCCGATAGGCTTTAATGAAATGTAATCAGGCAGAAGGCCAGCTTTTCATTAGAGAGACACTCAGATGTCAGTATCTGTATGTCTTTTCTCTAAGACTTTTGAGTTTTTCTTCAGAAGTATCTTCCAATTTCCTGATGAAAAGTAGGGGTTCCTGGAACAAGGTGGGGTAAATTCAGCCTATTTACACTTAACAATTTGTGTTCTGTCTAAAGTATCCCACAATCTATATTATGTTGAATGCCCTCAAATTCCTAAGCCTTCTGTCCAATTTTCCCATGGAATACATTTCTTGTCAGGGTTGGGATAAAAATGTCTGGTTGCATGTAATGCCCATGGAGACTGGAAGAGGAGATGAATCTCTACAGTTCTTTATGGAGTTCTTTAAACAATCTTTAGGCTCTCAGCTCTTTTCACCCTTATCTTCCATTTTTCAATTATTCTGTTTTCTGGAAACAATCACCACTATTTAAAATAGCCACAAGGTTTTATATTTAGATTTCTTTCACATGTATGTTTTATTGGTGTATGTTTGAAATACATAACATGTGCAATAATCTTGGGAAATTGGTACACATGCATATTACATCTGAATCAGTTTTACTTCCCTGTCCTCTTCCTATCCTTTCCTCCCAACCCAGACCCCCTTTCTATTTTCACAAAATCTATGTCCTTCACAAGGTTAAATATCACATGGGTTCTCTTAGATGAGAAACGCAAAACCTATTTGAATCTTTTTCCCCTCTAGTTTCATGTTTTGAGCTTAGTAACAAACGTATAAGAAAAAGATCAGGCGCTTTTAGGCCATTAATTTGAAAGCCTATGATAGGATAATATTAGGTTGTTCTTTACCTTGCACATTTGTCCAAGTGATTATTACTAATTATAATTTAATCTTATTATCTTCACTATAATCTTTAAGTATTATCTAATTTTGACTAAGTCAAAAGGGACTAAAAGGTACAAAAGCTTTGCCAACATCTATCTTTATTTCGTATTTATTACCTAGGAGGATATTAATATGGGTCATCATCAGACTTCAGTATAAGTACCGCGCGCTAACCGATTGCGCCACTGGAGCTCCTATCATCAGACTTCAGAACTTAAATAAACCTTTCCCATGGCGGCAGGTTAAAGTATACTCCTTCCATCCAATGGGATTTATTTCAGAGTTTTATGACTTGATCTTTTGATCATGAATCATTGGCATACTATTTTTATATCAAAATAAATATTTTCCATTTTTGAAACTAAAGGCTAAATCCTATTGTCAACAGCATAAAAATAATTATCAAGTTCATAAATTATTCATATTTCTGCTTCTCCATGGCATTCTGATAAGTCAAATGATACGCTTTACTCATATAAGACATTAAGACATAGTTTTTATGAGAAATTTCAACATGCAGAAAAGCCAAAATAGGTTAATTTCTTATTTTAAAATACATTCCCTCAGATGAGTATGGTGACAGGTGCCTATAATCCCAGCATTCTGGGAGACTGGGAAGGGAAGTTAGCAACTTTGAGTCCAGCCTGGGACAACTTAGCAACTTAGAGAGACAAAGTCTCAAAGTAAAAACTGAAAGATCTAGGGACATAGCTCCATAAGAAGACCCTAGGTTCAATCATATCCCCCTTACCACCACAACTACCACCACATATATGCCACCTCATCACTGAGCTAACAGTAGGGACAAAAACTAAGCCTGGATTTAGGAAGATATCCTGAGAACAGTGGTGATCGAGGGTGGGAGCCATTCTGTATCTTCCATATTTCTTTTTTAAAAATTATAACTTATTACTATTTTATGTTAATTAAACAAAAGTATCTTTGATATCATTCAAGTTAGAATTCAACTACATAGAAGGTAAATAAATACTTTCATCTTGACTTCACAATCTATAATGTTGTAGAAAGGAATAGTATGTCCACAAATACTCACTGTATACAGAAAAACCATAAGGCCCATGAGAATAAATGTGAACAAAGTGTTTCAAGAGCAAACAATACACCCATCATTTAATTAAGAAGTATTGAATAGGCCTCATGTAAGACAGCACAGAATGTCAGACTGGGCAGCAGCACAAACCTCAGCTGGGCTAAATGATAGATTAAATATTGAAGGACCATAATTTTTGTGTGTAACTCTTTTGAGTATCACTATATTCTCCTAAAAATAGAAAATCATCCAAGAAATCAGGAAAC
>PVKN010038575.1:0-11038 GCA_004027915.1 Capromys pilorides
AAAGATATGCTTTTATACTTCCCCAACCACTTTCTTAGTTCTGCAAATTGTTGACACATCTGAACAGCAAAAGCTTATTAAGATCATCTTACTTTATAAAGTCAGTCATGGTTCAGTGTAAAAAATCAGATACTGCTGGACAGATATTCATAAAAAATCAGATATGTAGCAAATGTTTATGGAAATTAATGTCAAGAACCAAAGTAATAATTTCACATTTTGTGCATATTGTAATGTTTTCCCTCATAGGTATAAGGGAAGTATTGTCGGACAGTGTATCGGAAGTGAGGCTGCTCAAGGCTACTTCTCTGTAGTTACATGACAGGCCAAAGGGGTAAAGCCATCGTGGTCCCAAGAGCTGGCAAAGTCTAGCAACAGGTGCTGTGTGACCTTGTGACAGCACAGGCTGAAAACAGCAGCAAGCCCAGAAGGGCAAGCGCGGCACAGCTTCTGGAAGGACTCACGGATTTCTTTCTAGTTTTCTGACACAAAGCTATTTTAAGGCTTCACCAGAGGTGATAACATCTCACACAATGACAAAATAGGAAAAAGTCACCTCTATTTATTCACATAGTTTCTTTCAATGATGGAGAGATTTTGCATCATTAATAGCGAAGAAAAGATAAATACACAAAGTGGTCCATAAGTGAATCTGGTCCCCTGCCCCTAGCAACATGTATTGTGTTCTTTGCAGGGTTTTATATACTTTTTATGATCTCTGTTGTTTTCATGTCCTAAAGTCTGTGCAAACTGGAGTTGTTAAATAAAACAAAAATATTAAATGTTACTGTTGAGAATTTTTGTAGAATTATTTTACACTTTCTCAAAATAAGTTAATATATGACATTAATATTTTTTAAATTCAACTGAAAAATTTTTCTAAAAATGGAAATTGGAGGATAAATATTGATTTAATATATATTCATATTTTTTAAAGTTATCCGAAATATTTGCTTTATACAATTTTATGTTTAATATCTTTTAAGCAGGTCAATTCTCCACTTCTTTCTCTACCTGATCTTTTAAACTACAATTTGTCTGTAATAACATAAGCCTAATTCTTTGGAAATAATGTTCAGTTAACATAATTGGCATTATAGAGTCTTAAAGTACATTATAGTCTGTCACTAGACACCAAATTGAAATTTTAAAGAAAATGATGGAAATAGCTGTAAGGGGAAAAAGTAGTCTTTTAAATCTAATTTGTTATGCACCGCAGTAGGGTAATGGATGCAATGAAAGTTCTTTTATTGAGTTCCCATGTCCAAAAGGTATTTAGGTAGCAAAGGATGTTAAGCAGGCCCCCTGTAATCCCCCTTTAACTGAAGATAGCAGGAAATAAGGTATATAGGTCTGTGTTCTCCTGATTTTTATTTCCTTGAGAGTACAGCTTCTGCAAAGGACACCTTAGGCTGCTCAGAGATCACAAAGGGCGCGCTAGAACCCCTCCTGTCTGCTTGAATGGTGCGATCTGAAGGGTGACTGAAGCCATACAGGGAGTGAAATCCTCCAGGTGGGTCTTTTCAAATTCCAATAGTGAAGAGTTACTGGAGAATTGGTGAGGATTTCACTAGGCCCCAGCAGGTTTGAGATCAAAAGCTTTGGTTAAATAAAAGCCTGTTGGGAAATCTTAAAACCTCTTTGTAATGTAACTTTAAAAAGTTAATACAAAGAACTCTTAGACTGAAGCTGCAACAGCACGAACAAAGAGTATATCAAAACTGATTCCATTAAGAGGAAGCGGACATACAAATTCACTTAATTTAAAGCGCAATCCAGTTATATTACCGTGTGAGAGAACAGAACTTACACTACAGCGCCCAGCCCACTTAGAAAATGTGCTCATTGTTCCTTCCCCATGCCAGACCTCGTTGTTTGAAATTCAGATATGCTTTTGAAACAACATGTAGATCTACTTGACCCCAGAAGAAAGAACAGTGTGCATCCAACCTCACTGCTAAGGTAGACACTTGTAAAAGCAACTGAAAATTAACCCTGAAGTGTGGTCATCAGTCTATTGCTGAGCTCTTTTTCATCTTATAATTGCCTGTCCTCCTTAAAGTAATAAATGTGCAACTGATACTATTTAGAAGATCATTAATGGGCACACTGATTTTAATGTAATTTTTATAATCAATCTCAGTCAATTCCTCAGGAAGTCATCCACTTTTATTAGCTGAAGTTATCCATTCATTCTTTAGTTACAGGGTCCCCTTATTTGGTCCTTGGGTCTGAATTTTGCATTTATTTTGAATCTGTCAGAGCACTTCCATGTCCGCAGTGTCACATTTTCCCATGAGGTGATGAGGTGTGCACGATCCACAGTACTGTCTCTTTTCAGCAAAGAGAGCTACTAAGCATGTTAGTAATCCACATGGTGCTGTCAACTGTGTAGGCAGTCAGAGGAAGCTGGGAGCTGAACCTGTAACTCTAGATTCAAGCCCAGGGACTTTGCAACAGAACACCCAGTGGCTCACTAGTCTCCCAGAGTGCGGAATTTCATCAGAGATTAGATCACACGCAGCTGGACTCATCCCAGAGCACTCCCTTCCCAGTAGTCCTTACTGACAGCAACCCCCCTGGAGATTTTCTATGAGGAGATGGAGAATCGGATCCATTTACCCTTATTTTCCATCTTTTTTTGCTCTTGTGTTCTTTCTTCTTTTGCTTTTCTCTCACTCCATTTATTTTATTCACTGTGTGTCATCAGATTGATGACAAGAACTTGTGAAGGAGAGTGCTAGGTGACATACATCTCTGTGGATAGGCACGGGGACAAGCATTTCCTGAAGGAACTGCCCCAGTTTTCCCCACCAAATACCAGCATTCAGTTGAAAATATGAACAGACACCAACTGACTATTTCCAGAAAGCAAACAGGAAAAAATATGTTTGCGGCAATTCTGTATCCACACATAATCTCAGCTAAGAATCCTGAGCCAGCGCCCCAGCCTTCGCAGGTGTGCCATCAGGTGCTTCCAGCTTTCAGCAAGCTCCTGCTGGTGTCTCTTCTGTGGAACAGTGACTCAGGTACATCTCTATCATCAATTTCTTTTTCTCTTCTCTTCTCTTCTCCTCTCCTCTCCTCTCCTCTCCTCTCCTCTCCTCTCCTCTCCTCTCCTCCCTTCCCTTCCCTTCCCTTCCCTTCCCTTCCCTTCTCTTTTCTTCTCCTGTCTTCTCTTTCTTTTTTTAAACTGTATTTGATTCTTGCAAGGTCTCACCATACAGCTCTGACTTGTGGTGATCCTCCTGCCTTCAGCTCCCCAGCACTAGGATTACAGGCATGTCCCACTCAGGCCAGCTGAGCCCACCATGGTGGTGTTGTGGGATCGAACTGCAGAACTTGTGCTCGCCTAAGCAGGCGCTTTCATCAGCTGAGCTGTCTCCCCATCCAGTACCATCAATTTCTTATTCATGGTAAGGAAATAACTTCAAGTTAGTGATGAAAAGTCCAATGGTTATGAAACCTTTTTTTTTTTTTAGGTACCAGGGATTGAACTCAAGACTCTGCTTGCCAAGCAAGCACTTATTCTACTGAGCTATCTCCCCAACCCCATGATATCTTTGTTTTATGTATGAGTATGCACCAAGACAGTAAGTGTAGGTACATAGTCTATAGGTATGACATATGGGCTTCTACACATGAAGTTCCCCTATGAGGTGTTATGATAGAACCATGATACTCAAACACTGAATTTCCACTCATGAGGAATTATAACACTGGCTTGCCTTACATATTTTGGATATTTTTGTATATATACTAAGAACTTGCAGTGCCTAAAGATTTACTTACTTGTTTAGTGTGTTTTGAATTTTTAAATTCATTCCAGTAAATCACTGAATATTCTAGAATTTGCAAGTGAGTTTTCATCCCGCAGGTTTGAAAACCATTATGCCAGCAACAACTAACTTGAATGTATTTAGCACATCATCAGGAGGGTTTGGGCCCTAAGAAATCACTTTTAAAGTGTGTGTCATAGGATCAGCCTTAGGAGACTTACAATTTTGTGGTAGAAGAAACATCTGTAAAGATAACACCAAGTCACAGATCATCCCATAATTTTTGATTGATTATTCTCTGCCCTTGCGTTCTTATATTTATTTTAAAGAGCGTGGATACCTTTCGTTCCATATAAAATTCACATGTCCCTTTCATTAGAGACAAAAATTGTCTCACTTAGGTTGGTTTTTTCAATGAAAACAACAGGTGTCAGGCGTACTGTAAGTGCTTAACACATACTAACTCAGCTAAGGAGAACAAAGTTGATGAGTAAAATAAAACATAAGATTTTATGCTGACTTTTCTTTGGAGTCCAAAAGAAAGAGGACAAGAACAGGAGCACTGCTCTTCTCTGCAGGACACTACATGCTGAGGACATAAGGACAGGAGGTGCCCGCAGACTTGGGGCGCCTCATGTCCTGCTGGCCTCAGAGCTCCAGGGGCTGCTAGCTTAGCCTTCCCCTTCAGTGGAAGTGCTAACAAATGTGTGGACCCCATCAGAACAGCGCAGCAAATGCAGAGCCCCGCCCCTGCTTAGCACAGCTCTTAGCTGGAGCAGACAACACGTGGCAAGTGCAGGGCCAGCGACCTGTGCTCTTCCTGCTGATTACCACATGGACAAACCAGTACACTGAGCGCCTCTTCATACTCTCTTCTTCTTCAGCTCCATTCCTCATCTTCCTCCTTTCCCTCTTCCTCTGCTACTCCCTCCTCCTCTTCCTCTTTCTTCCTCTTCTCCACAAAGCCAGTTCCCTTGCTTTTTATTATTTGTTTAAAAATTCCAGACAATTGGGGCCAGCAAGATGGCTCAGCAGTCTAAAGTGTCTGCTTAGGAAAGCTTAGGCAACCACAGGGACTGTGGTTTGATCCCAGACACCACATGCTGTGCCAGCCCCACCCCCAGAAAAGGGCTGAGTTGTCCATAATATTAAAAAAGAAAAATCCAGACAATTAAAGGGCCTTTCAGATAATTATTATTATTTTTATTGTTATTTTTTTGCACTTGCGTTTGAACTCAGGGCCACTGCACTTTTAAACATTTATAGAACGGGATCTCAGGTCACTGCATTTTTGTGTCTTTTCTTAAGGATGCATGCCAGGCTAACACTAGAGTAAGTGTCTCCTGGGTGGCCACTTCACTTTGGCTTGAACAAATTCTCTGTCTCCGCAGTGGCAGTGCTTCAATTTGCCTTCTAGGTTACCAGTGCTCACTGTAAAATATTCTATTATCTCACAATAATTTCTCCATTAGAAAAACCAATTTTAATGATTTGGGACATATCAATGTGCATGGTTATTTTGCTTATTTATTCAAATGTAAGGTTGATGTTTTTTAAATCAAATTTGGAAGCAGTGTGTGACTAACTTTAAAAGTTTATGCTATATTGTTTATACCTGTCCATGGCACAAATGTTTCCCTTCAGCTGCCTGTGGTAGCCTTTACTTCATGTATTTCATAATGTATTTAATTCTACTGACAGATATGTAGTTTGCATTAATTTTTATTCTTATAAACAGTGCCTTAGTAAACATCTTTTAACATCTTCTCAAGTTCAAATTTATTTTCTTGGCATAAATTCTTAGACATAAAATGGACTTAAAATGTTGAAGTATTTTGTTAAATTGCTTTCCACACAGGTTGTGCCAATTAATACTCCCACCAACTGGCATAAGCCTTTTTGCTTATAACCTAAATGATGTAATTTATTTTTAAAAATCTTTGTTAGTCTAATAAGGATAAGTCTTGTTTCTAATTTTTTTTTAAAATTCCAAACAATTAAACAGCCTTTCAGATAAAAAAAATTTTTACCCTTCTCCCCCCACAGAGGTTTGCACTCAAGGCCATTGCACTGAGCTATGACCCAGGTCCTTTTTAAAATTTTTAGAACAGTGTCTCAAGTCACTGCATTATTGTGTCTTTTCTTAAGGAATTCCTCTCTCACCATCCCTCTCCTGGAATTCTCCTTTCCACTCTTCTAGTTGTGTTTGCTCCCCTTATAAACAGAGTAAATTCTTCTGTAGGCAGACACTTACGATGGCCTGGCCTGCAACGTGCCTGCCACCTACTATGCATGCGCTTGCGCAATTCCTGCCCATGGCATGAGGACTGCATCCAGCAACTTGCTTCTAGGGAACAGACTATGACCCAGATTAATGATTTGCTATTTACATGGCTCAGACAAAACAGACTATAACTTATTTCTGGCAACCAAGAAATTTAGTACAGGGTCTACAGGGTCTCACCACATAGACCCAACTTGTAGTGATCCAACTGTGTTCCACCTCCCAAGAGCTGGGATTAGAGGTGTGTGCTGCCATGCCCAGTCTCAGTTGCTGGCTCAGTGAGTCCCCAGGATAAGGCTAGCACTGTAGGGGATCAAATCTCTGCTGCATCTGCCTAAGCAGGCCCTTTAATCTGCCAAGCTATTTGGCCAACCCTCAGAGTCTCTTGTTGACTTTGACAACCAGCTTTCCGTGGTGGGGTCTCAAATAGAAAAAAAAAAAAAAAAGAAAGAAGGGAGGAAGGAAGGAAAAAGAACAAAAGAAAGAAAGAGAATAAAAGATTGAAAAGCAATAGCCAACAAAAAATGCATAACTCCTCCTTTTGTGAGGAACTCAAACCTACCCACAATAGAGACATGAAGTTGGAATGGGGTCCCAACTCAGTTAAATTTTTGAGTGTGTGCGTGTGTGTGTGTGTGTGTGTGTGTGTGTGTGTGTGTGTGGTGAAAGAAATCCAGCTCAGGGCCTTCCAGAAGCATTCTACTCCTGGGCCACATCCCCAACCCTCAGGTGACCCTTCTTGTGACTGTGCTGCCAGCTGACATCTGGAGTGTAACCCTCCAACCCTCCAAGAGAACCTAAACAGTACTCTGTTAAGCTGTGCCCAGCTCCATAATAATGGAAACTGTAGGGTAATAAAGGTTTGTTGTTACGAGCCACTAAATGTTGTGTTTATTTGTTAGACAACTAAGGAAACCACTACCTCATAATCAACACACCTGTAGCTCTCTATAGCTCCTTGGTGGTGACTATTACAGTAGTCCAGTGGGTATAGACATCTTCACACTACTGCTTCTTTGTTTTTCAGCATGGAGAAGTTTTCATAGCATTGGCAGATTTTGTGGAACAACTGATTAATTCCACAAAGAAACATGTGAGTTCTCTGTGAAGAGCCCACAGAGATCCTACCATCTTTCATGGGCAAGACTGTTTACTGATTTGGTTAGAACTGTAATGCTTTGAAGCATGAAGATTCCATTTTCTTATTTCTGATGCAAAATTGTGGCACATTTACATTCTGGGCCTATGGAAACACACGATGGCTTTTATTCACGCTGCCAGTGAATGTTCTTAAATACATCTGTATTGCTTTACAGATTCTCACATCACTGCATCTTATTGGCAGCTTGCTGAATGGTAAGCTTTGTGGTAAGACTGTTGACAATCCAACCACAGCCTTCAAAAGAAATTGAAAAGTAGATTGTTTTGTTATTAGGACCTATGATTATTTGAGGAATGAATATTAAAACAGGACCATATAATTCGTACACCATTTTACTACTTATACAATTATCCATATTCATCCAAGAGAGCAGTAATGGAAAATATAGCAGTCAATCAAATACTTTTTAGTTTGAATATAGATGTATGAATATGGTACATGTATATTTGATCTCTAAGTGAACTTAACCTAAAATGTACTACTGTTAAAGATACAACCCAAGGGCCTGTGAGATGGCTCAGTGGTGTAAAGCGCCTGCTTAGGGAAGCTTAGGCAAGCACAGGAACAGCAGTTGAATCCTCGGAATCATATGCCACACCAGCCCTGCCTCCAGGACAGGCTGAGCTGGCCACACACACAAAAAAAGAAAAATAAGTAACAATAAAACAAATAAAGAATTAAACACAACCCAGTCGAGTAGCAGAAAGAGGAAGCAGTTTGGCAATTGACATATTCTAGGATTGTGCCATTCTATATTTATTTACTTACTTATTAAAACAGGGTTCTGCTACATAGTGCAGGCTGACCTTGAACTCACTATGTAACTCACACTGGCCTCCAACACATGGGAATCCTCCTGCTTCTGCCTCCAATGCGGGAGCTTCAGGTGTGCACCACTACAGCCAGCTTCCATGTGAGATTTATACATAACTGATTTAAGTCAGGTACAGTGGCACTGCTGTGAGCCCCCCACAAAGCTGATTGTGCAGGCAGTAGTTACCTTGTGAAAGGCATTATGGGATGCCTTAGGCCAAGTTAGCATTCATCATATTGTCTGTAATCTTTCAAATGATGGATATTTTGAGAAATATCAGTATTACTAAGTGATGACAGTCAAATCTATGACAAACATAATAATGAAACACTACAAAATACAACTCCAGACAAAAGCAAAAAACATTCCACAACTAATGCAAAAATAAACAAAAACTATAGTTCTTATCCCTTCAAAATAATGTGTCTGTTAACTTTGGCAAAATGAAATTAAAATCATTCCAAGGACTGCTTCTGCTTCCATCCCATTTGAACGCAATCACTTGCCATCTATTTGTCATTTGTTGAGCTCACATCTTGAGTTTGTTTTGTCAAGACGACAGCCTTACTAATAATTTAATGTTTTCCCTTACTTTCCACCTACTTGTCACTGCAATAAGACAGTTGAATAAAGGTAGGTATATACCAGGGCATTATGAAACAAAACAAAGTGAAGCATTGCTCCCTCACCCTCCAGAGGGGCCAATACTCATGATATTATTTTTATTAGCATGGCTGCTCTAACAAATTAAGCTAATCAGTCAGTGCATGCACATATGGGTTATATATGTATTTCTGTTACAACAGAAATGAACAGAGATATAGCAGATAAATTGTCTTAACAGGTTTTGTTTCATTTTAGTGCAAAAACTTACTAATTAATGCAAGTGTTGCAATTATTTTTATGACATTTCCCAAAGATGGCACTTTAAGGGTTATGCCATATGCTGATTGACAGCAGCCATAATTCCATACAATGAGACTGTATCATATTGTTTGAAGTGAGGTGATGCTCATCTCTTGAAACCGATCAAACATACGATTGCATCAAACAGTATTACAATATAATCATGCTGTATGTGAGGACTGCCCAGGCTGATCGTCCTGCAGGATTCTTTTCCTTTGGACTTCTCTAATAGTGCTTGTGACACATCACCGCACCCACACTTTCTATAAGAACTGCAGACTCTAAGACCGAGAAAAAAATCTGCACAAAATTGGGGTTTGGTTATGCTGTGTGAGTGTACAATTGTAGACTGCTTTAGAATTACAAATTTGCTTCCACTAAAATCTTGCGAAGTATACAAATAAAATCCTAGAAAGGCCAGGCTAAAAAGAGAAAAATTCCAGACAGGGCAGAAAATAATTCAAGCACCGTTTATTTTCCATTGGTAAGCAAGCAAACTTAGAAGCCAAGTCTTTTTTGAAACTTATATCAGGTTTTGAAATTCCTAATGATACTCATTTTTAATGTACTGTTTTGCAAAGCCACTTTCTCATCTGCTAAACATGGAGCTCTCTCAGACCTAGAAAAACATGATATAGGAACGTTTTTTCCCACTCTTAGTACCTGCTGAGCATGGAAAGCAATGTGAGAGTGGGCATAAATGCAAGAGGCTATTTTACAAATTGATGTTCTTGCATTATTTACTCACTTGTCCACTGGTCATGCACCCATGCACCCATCTAGTACTTTATAGCCATCCAGAGAGCTATGTTTGAAACTATGCGAGAGGCATGAGGAGTGAGGAGCGAGGGGGGGGGGGGCCCGCATCATCTGCTCACACTGACCTGCTCTGAGAGATGTGTTATTCATCCTAAAACCCCACAGCAGCACATGCGAATCTGTACAGTATCCCCATTCTATCTAGACCTTCTTCACTTCAAACTTACCCTGCCCTGACCTTGCTACGTTCCATGTAAGGCCTGTTAGGGTAGACACATCCCACTCTTTATGGCCTGTGGCAACTACAGGGCTTATTCAGAGTCACGGGGATGCCAGAACACAGTGACCCCCTGTAGCCTGCTGCTCCTACGCTCTGGTGGGAACAACAGCATCTTTGATGCTGGAGGTCTCCTTGGGTTTCTCTGAGACACAGGACCACACAGTTCTTTGCTGCCATGTTCTCCAGCCCATGGGCCATTGTCCAAGCTCAGGCAGAACGGATTGATGTACCAAACCCCATCACTGACGCACCACCCACATCCAAGTCCTGTGCTTTCTTTCTGACTGCCTTCTCCTGTTTTCCTTCTTGATAGTCCATGGCAGTGAGGGTGCACCTCATGGAGCTTTCAGTGATGCAGATAGCCTGGGTGGCGTGTGCACCTCAGCTTCGCCACTACTGGTAGATGGGGCCTTACTTCAATACAGGGAGGGAATACCAGCTTTTTTATGCTGTTCTCTAATTCATTGCTCACTTCATTAATGTTCTGTTTTGATATCTTTATAATTTTCCTGTTTGATAAATAAATGTCCAGGGCTTTGAAATTCAAAATTCTAAGAACTGGTTCCTTTTCCTGCAGTAGCCTGCATTGCCTAACCAAGTAAGAGTGAAGCCCCAACTACTGCTTGTCCCAGCTCTCTGGGGGAGAAAGAATTTGCTTTTCCTCTGCCTTTTTGGTGTTATTTGGGTGCTCAGCTGGTGGCGTGGTGCCTCTCTGCCCTGCATGAGGTCAGAGCTTCTTCAAAGCCCACAGACTCATAAGCAGATTTCTTCCTCAGCCACCTTCACAGACATAGCAGAAATAGTTGTCTACCAGCTACCTCAGTGTCCCTTCATCCAGCCAGGCCAACACCTAAAATTAACTAGGAGTAGCTTCAGTGACAGCTCTAAAACTTGTGCTGAAAAATTTCATATTCTCAACTTGTTGAGTTCAAGCTTCAATATAAATAATCACTGTTTCAAACTCATAATTTGGCCTGTTCAGCTCTTCTGTATCAGCACTAAGATTTGTCTCTTTGGTCTACTCATTACTTAGAGAAAACATTGAAAATTTGCC
>PVKN010038576.1:0-11038 GCA_004027915.1 Capromys pilorides
ACTAGAAAAGCCAGCCTGGACTACATAGTGAGATCCTGTCTCAAAACAAAACAAAACATGGAAACTGAAGTCCAAAATAGTTAAGTATTTATCCACAGTCCAGCTAATGAGAGTCTATAATCCAGGTATACTCAAAGCCAAAGCATGGTATATAAATACCTTCACCCCACAATCAACATGTCTCACAAGGCTGGGAAAGTCTTAATCACTTAAAAGTTAAAAATACACATTGTCACATTTGTTTAATAAAGAATATCACAAATTCCTTAAAACTGTAATCCAATTAAAGGACAAAGAGAGGGCACAAAGGATGAAAGAGTTCCTAAAGTCACCAGATTTGGGATAGGTAAACAATGAGAAAACGAAAGAATGGTTTAGTGTCAGGTTTTCCATAAATACAGTTAAGATGTGTTACACCTATATACCAACTCCCCATAATGAATGCCATCAAAACATTATGTGTAAATTAGATACAAATTAATATACAGAGAGGGACTGGGCTGTCAAGGAAGTCAGCAGAAAAAAATGAAGGACATCAGAATGTGAGTTGGAGCTACATCTAAAGAAGATCAAGCCACAAGATAAAAATAGAAAGGACAGGCCTGCAGACTACCTTAAGGGATAAGCAGTAACTTGGAACTATAATCAGCACCTGGTCCAGGAAGTTCAGACAGGCATCAGTCACCCAGGTGAGTGATCAGGGCATCTGGACACATCCTGCCCTCAAAATGCCTCAGTTCTGTGCACTCCTGCTAAACGACCTGCTACTCTGTTGGAACAGTATCAGCTAAGAAACTATACTTGTAATCCTATAGGTTGATTATAGCTCGACTCACACTGTACTCACACTGTGACTTTGTTGTATAAATTACCCCAGATAAAGGACCTGAGTGGTAACCCACTTCCAGGTCCCCTCCTGTCTCTCAGGAGGTGTTTCTATTCCCCAGTAAACCTTTCCTAACCCTAACCTTCTTTATCCTTTGGAATTTGTTCTTCAGTTTCAGGGGAAATTGTTAGGTTCTAATCCAAGTACAAACTGCTAGGATATCACAGCCCTGAGTCAACATGGCTGAATTCTAAAGACAGCAGCTTATTTTCCTAATGACCACCTTCTCCTTCCCCACCCTAGTCCTGGATACCTTTCACTTACACACACACACACACACACACACACACACACACACACAAAAGAGAGCACAAATCAACTCCTTAAATGTTACGAAGCCTGCCCCTCAACCCCCACCTCTATCAAAAGTTCATAAAATCTCAGCCTTCCTGTCTCAGGTCAGAGGATTCTCCCATCTCCCTACCATCAATACTCTCTATGTCCTCTCTCAATGGCAATAAAGGCCTTTCTCTTCTTTTCTACTTCTCTGCCATGCCAAAAAAACTAATAGAAATGAGCTCAGCACAACTCACACCTAACAGGTTGGGAGTTATATTTTCCCTTCTATCAATTACATACTGCAAACATGCACTAATAAAAATTTTAAAAAAAGAGGTTCTGAGGCAAGAATGGTCTAACTCTAATGAATCCACTTCCTGACTCTTGAGAAGACTGGCTTCAGGGAAAGGAACTTATTTAGAAAACATTAGATTACTTCTCTGGTATTGTAGTCAGAGGCCAAACTGATAAAAGCCAGTACTTGAACTGTAATAAAATTTAAGTTTGCCAATTGCTTCCATTTACACATCTGCAAAGCTCATAGGGCAGACAGACAGATTTGTGACATGTCCAAGATAACTCAGTGTGAGCTGAGACTGGAATATAAGCCTTCACATCTTTGTCTTGGGTTCTTTCTAAAAACTCTACTAACTCTACACAACCCAACTAGGGAACTCCTTCACTGCTAAACACTCATCAACAATCATGAAAACAGATTTATTTCCTTCCCAAACAGTAGGGGAAGGGGTGGGGGTATTCTCCCTTTCTGCACAGTACTGAGAGATCACAATTAGAGAAAGTTATTAGCAACCATCCACCTCATTAGCCATGCAAAATTAGCTCCAATTCAGAAGAACCAGCTTTCAGAAGCAGCAGGCCGTAGGCAGCTCAGAACCTGACTCACTGCCCTGTCTTTTCATTACCAAGGGCTTTCAAACAAATATGTGCCCTCAACATGACAGCACACAACTGCCTCAAATTGGAAGCCTCAACAGGTGCATCCATTTGATCTCCAAGTCAGGGCTCACACAATATTTTAGGAAAAAAAACTAAATTTTAGAACTCTCCCAGCCATCATCCCCACCATCTTATGTGACGGGGCTCAGCCCTCAAACAGATTTAAGAAACTTTAATGTGCTCTACTGAATAGTGAAAGTGGAGAATTGAATGTAGTAGCTACTGGCTTTGGGACAGAAGGACTAGACAGTATGGAGTGTGGGTAGCAGTCACAGCATTGAATATGGAGGCAGCAAAATGAGGAAGAGCATAATACAAAATCCATGGGATGTAGAGAGGACTGCCAGAGAAAAGGAGAGGCTCTCTGGCAGGAAGAGGGAATGGAGAGCTCAGCGATATAAGCATCTACCAGGCAAGCACAAGGTCCTAAGTTTCAGAATAAATGAATGAATGAATAAATGCAAAAGATATGCAGCAGAGGATGAGAAGAAAAAAGGAACACAGAAAAGCAAGTTGAGACCAATTCCAAGGAAATTGCGTTTGTATCTGCCTTAGGGAAGCACAAGAGCTAACTTAGCTCTATACAAGAAGGACCAACAGTAATTTTAGAGCCGAGCTCCAAAGCAACGAGAGACAGGAAACAAGATCAATTTTTCTCCATCTTCCTTGGCTGACTACTGCCAAAGCCAGGCCTTTAAATCTTGCTTTTTTAAAATTTTGTTTAATATTTTTCCCAGTATTGAGAACTGAACTCAGGATCTCATGCTTGCCAGGCAGGACTTGTGATGCCAAACTATCTCCCTTCCCTGGCCCTCATTGTTTCTTTAAATAGCCATTTACCTCTAATCTCCCTCTACTATTAATACCCTGTGGGTGGTTCATGCTATTTTCTCCTATATGGCTCATAATAAAGAGGAAATGACAGGTAAGGGCATAAGAGTATTTCTCTGTCTTATGCACAAATTCAAATCATCTACTTCAATTGAAGGAAAGACAGTACATTAAAAGAAAAAGAGAGGGCTTGTGGATTAGCTCAACTTTTTGAAGCACTCAGTCAGGAGCAAGGGACCACAGTTTGATCCCCAGCTCCACATGCCTCACCAGACCTGTCCTTAAGGAAGCCTGAGCCAGCCAGCAGAAGAAGAAGAAGGGAAAGGGGAAGAGGAAGAAGAGGAAGAAGAGGAAGAAGAGGAAGAAGAGGAGGAGGAAGAGGAGGAGGAAGAGGAGGAGGAAGAGGAGCATCAGGAGCAGGAGTAGCAGCAGCAGCAAGATCCTGACATCTAAATGCAGTTACAGGGACTGAGTATTTCAAATCTGTCTGAATGACCAGAAACTGCCACAAGGCTTTTGTAGACTAAGCTCATACAGACTAAACACTCTGCCTAGCCTCATCATTAACTAGGAAGCACATCAGTCATCACTAATCTGTAACACCAAAGGCAGGTCAAAATTCCATATATATCCACTCCATGTGGACTGCAGTCCTGGAAGTGGGTGGAAGGGGGTAACTTCATTCTTTGTGGCAGACAGAGGTAAATGAGCCTGACCTCAAGGCTTAGCCTGATCTCTACAAGAAAATGGTAGCCACTACAGAGCATTTTCCAAGTTCATTCCTTTTATAGCATCATCAGGCAGATATGATAAAAGTTTAGAAATTAAGATCGTTCCCAATGCTAATTTCTAAACCAGGGATATAAAAATAGTCCATTCAAAGTGGGGAAAGGATTCTGATCAGACTACACCAGGGGAGTCTTTTCAACCTTTCAATCATAACGAACAGCTGACTGGCACGTGTGTCATAGGTTTACCACAATTAACCTATACTAACCAGCCTTCTGCTTTGGAGAAACAGAAATTTGTTGGGGGTCAAGAAAAACTATACAGTTCTGTGATTAAAAGTAACACACTCAAATCAGATTGCCAGAGTTCACCTGAGGCTTTCTCTTTAGCTGTATGACCTCAGGCAAGTGACCTAACCTCTCTGCTCTTCATCTTCCTAATCTGTAGAACAGGGCTAATAATAGCAGCTACCTTCCAGGGTTATTGTGCGGATTATATAAGATAACACTTTAAAACAGTGCTGGCACATAATGAACATTCAGTAATGTCATAATTATTCTGTCTCTACAGAAGTAAATGCTACATAGCCACAGCAGTAGCCTTCCGTACTGTTCTACTGCAGCTGGGAAGCACCACTACACATCCAAAATGAACTTATAATCTAACTTCAAGAAACAACAAAACAACCAACTTCAACCTCTCAAAGTGAGAACCAAACAGAAATATTAATTGCAGAAGGCAATGAAGAAGTAGGGAATTCTCCATTCCTTACTATCCTTAGAACAAACTACAATGAGAAGAGGGGAAGCAGCAGACACACATGTGGACTGAAGGACTTAGAAAACATTACTGAGTTGGCCATTACTCTAAGATGATATGAAAAAACATGCAATGTGCAAGATGAGATAAAAAGGCAGCACAAATATTTCTTGGAAAGAAAAAGTGAAGACTAAACCTATGAATTACAAATTAGTTTATCAAGATATGTGGGAAAATAATAGCTACTGGTTAGACCAAACTATAAATTCACAAAATTTAAGATGGTAGTTACAGACTCTTGGATCATGTCAAATTAATTTAATTTTAGCCAAAAAGGTGTAACTTTGGAGTATCGTCACAACTTACTTTCTCAACTTCAAGCAATTTCTTCAAATCTGAGTGACACCACCTACTTTGTGGAGTGGTTTTGAAAACTGTGACATTTGTCTGCGGAAGAGTATTGTAAACTGCAACATTCTATGCAAAGGTTAAATGACTCAAGACAGAGGTAAGCATCTGACGGAACTGGTCTTATCAACAAGGATGCTCTTCTGTTTTGCTGCTTATGTCCACAGACTGGTTAAGCAAACAGACCCCTTATATCCTATGGGTCTAAAAAAGTCAATGACCAAAAAAGGGGCAAAATAGGATGATCAAAAGGCCACTGGCTTTTTTCATGCTAGAAAAATATAGACAAAGAATTTCAGGTGTGTTCCAGTTCCCATTTAACATTATAAATCTAGGTTTTACTATTGTTCAATAAGTGGATAGATAAGGGTCTCCCCCTATTAAGCTGAGAGCTCACCTTACAGGGAAAGTGATTAGACTAGAATATTTGGATTGTATTCTTCAATCTTCTATACCTAGTTCTCTCATCTGAAAAACAGGGACAATAATTCCTATCTTAAGGTCATGGTGAAATTCATACGAACAATTTATGGAAAGTAATCTGTAACCTGTGAATACTACAAATGCAGTAATATAAAATGGCAGTTTTAGGCAAGAATTGTATTTTGCAACTTAAACACTGTAGTCTAAATCATATTCCAAGCTTCCTGGGCAGCTGAGAGAGTTTTATAAGTGTGAGCCCTACCTGGCAACTTTGCAAGACCCTGCTTCAAAAACAACCAACAGAATGATCAGAGCCAGTCCTAGTGATAGCACCAACGTGACTCTTGTGTCTAGCCTCTAGTTTAGTAGTCGCTTAAAACTTTAGGTGAACTCATTCTGCAGCCTTCCCTTTGCGCTAGCTGTAAAACCCACAAAGAAATATAAGCTGTTATGTAAAAGGATAAGCAGAACAAACTGTGAGGTGAGCTAAAATTTAACTGTATATTGCCTAACTTAAAACCTGGGAAACGTAAATCTTATGGTTAAAGTATGTAAAACTTGTGACCTTCTTGTAAAAGTCCTTGGAAATTCCCCAAAATGAAGTAATGTGGTTGTTACGGTAACTGATTGACCTTATTAAAGTATAAAGAATAAAATCTGGGAGTCCATGCTTTGGATGCTGCCGATCATGGTCAAAGCCCAGCCTAATAAAGCTTGCTTATATTCAAAATTCTTGCTTGTATTTCAATTCTCAGCTCTAGGCTCTCCCTGAGTGATGGCTGCTACCTGCCCTACCCCTGGAAGTTCTACTGAAGCACTTCAGAAACAGCTGGAAGACAGTGGAGCTAGGGCTCACAGACTCCCTAGAAGCAAAGGGTGGATATATACTATACTGTTTCTGAATTTTTCAATTTCCTAAACAAAAAAGCATTAAACACCAAGCTAAAACAGTTCAAGTAGAAAGCAATATTAGAGTAACACTAATGAATAAAAATTAAATTATTTTTAAAAAGAGGCCTATAAATATAGAACTTGACACCAGGTATAAGAAATAGAAGGAATTCCAAGTTTTTAATAGCAAAGGAATCAGCGCCTTGTATATGTAACATGTTCCAAAGGCCACATGAGTATCCTTGCAGCGACTCAAGACAGTGAAAGTTCTCTTTATGTTATTTATCAGCAAGTCCTAGCCACTTAGTCTGGGCCTTTACCAGTCCTCAGTACAGTCTGATTACCAAACAGAACTCCCTGAAGACTAACATTTCCTCTCCATCCCAGGGAAGAGGCATTTCAATTTAATCTTGAGCAAGGGAAGCTAGACCCAGGAAAGTAAGAGTTAGATATAATAGATTCAATATCATTTTGAATGTGACATCAAAATGATCAGAAATGTTCAAATATCCAAGGGGAAAAAATACAATAGTTACAAACTTATCAGCTAGTCTTTTTAGGAAACTTTAGGTAATTTGCTAATTCTATAAATAGCAGTCAAGCTGCTAACACAAAAGAGAAACCGCTAGTTTTGCAATCTGTTTATATCTCAAAGTGTTCTTAATGAAAGATTTGACTTAAATAGTGAAATCTGCAAACAACTATACCCAAAATGATGTTCTGAGGCCAGAAAATAATTATTTTTTTAAAAGAACCAAATATCAAAAGCACTCTCCATCATTTTAAGCATGTGCTTCAATGGATCCTACAATTAGAATTTAAAGGCAATATGCTCCAAAGTTAAATACTACTTTGCAGTTTGACAAGGATTCTCTGACTAGAATTCAGCCAGGCTCCTGAACCTTCTCCTAGGCTCATCTGTGCATTTCCATGTGAAGAACGCTGCCAAGTCTGTTTACCAAGAATTTGCCCATCCTCAATGTCTGATAAGGTTCCTCATCCTCAACCATGCCTCAGGAGAGATCTGACTATCCTGGTGTATGCTCAGTTAAAATCCTGTCCTTAGGTTTAGCCAGAATCCCTCTTACTCCTGATATTTCTTCTGCTTAGTCCTCCACCCACTGACTCTCACCCAGTTCCCTGGTTATAATTTCCCATGTGTCCATGCTACATTCAGATTTAGTCCCATCTCTCTGCCCTGCTGCAAAATCCTAACACAGTAGCCCATATATCTATTGTGATAGTCTGAACAGTATTCTTTACCATGTTTAAAAAATATTACTGAACAACTTTCTCCAAAGAGTTCAAGAAACCATTCTCAAAAGCAATATGTATTTACTAATTGAAAATAATATCCTGTAATTACTTTTCCTGTGACATATATATGTCTGTACTAATAACAAGCTATTAAAAGATCAATTTCTGCATCTGAAAACCTACAAGTCAGGATTTCAATGTTAAAAGTTACACATCTCATTCTTCCATCTTCACATATCCCCAGAGTAAGACAAAGAACACAAATAATCCAAGCTGATCATCAGAATATAATCTAAAAGATATTTTAGTTCAAAGAGGTAGAAAACCTCTCCCCTACCTTTATAAAAGTTATTCACTACAGAGTCAAATACATAAATGCAGAGGAAAATTCAATCTCTGAGTCACATCTCAACATGTTTAGCAAAATTAGCCCTAGTCTTCCCAGCTATTCACGAGAAACAGCTTACACCACTGGGAACTTTACTACTATGTGGCAAGACTTTCCTTAAATGACAAATCCTAGGGCAATGATTCCTAAACCTGTCTATGCATCAAAATCATGTGGAGGCCTTATCAAAACACAGACTGCTGGCACCTTCCTGAGTGTTCCTGATTCAGTAGGTCTAAAGTAAGCCCTGAGAATCCTAAGAGAGAAACACATTTTCAAGTGGGACTGGTGCTGCTCACTGAGGACTATCCTTCAGCAACTACATTTAGAAGACTCTAAAACCAAAAACATTCTGCTGTTCCAGCAGAAGGCAAATAAAGGTCTAGGAATTACACAAATTTTAGAAACTATATACAGATTCCCCCAGCACCTGAATCTATGACCCTTGCCTAAAAGAAAAAAGCAGCAACAATGGTTGTTTGAAAAACTGTCAACAGTAGCAAATGTTAGAAATCCCAACATTCAGGAGACTACACAGTGAGCTCAAGGCCAGCAAATAAACAACAACAAAAAGAACTGTAAGTATTCTCAGCCATGAGTAAAACACAAACTACACTGAGATTCCACCTCTTCCCAGTCAAAATAACTATCATCAAAAATACAGCAAGCAATAAAGTGCTGGCAAAGAAGGGGGCACAAGGGTGCTCTTCTGGACTGCTGGTGGGAATATAAGGATAGCCATTATGAAAATGAGTATGAAGGTTCCTTCCCACCCCACCCCCAAAAAAGGAGTTATGCTTTGGATCCAGCTATACCACTCCCCAGTTTATTACCCCCAAAATTAAAAGCATACTATAAAGACACCTGTATTTATTGCAGCACAATTCACACTCTAGTACCCATCAACTGATGTATGGATAAAGAAAATGTGGTATATGATAATGACTGTTCAACTATAAAGAATAACAAAATCCTGTCATTTGCAGGAAAATGGATGCAAATAAAGACCATCATATTAGTCAAATATCACATTTTCTCTCATATGAAGAATCTAGGAAAAGAAAAATTAAAAAAAAAAAAGTAAAAGCAAAGGGGAGGGGAAATGAAAGTTGAAAGTAGGAGACAGTGAAGAGAAAAGGGATGGAGGAAAGGGAAAAGAAAAGAAAAGGAAGAGAGGAAATAATCAGTGTGGTATATGTATGAATAAATATGTCAAAATGAAACCCACTAGTTTGTATAACACGCACTTTAAAAACGTCATTAACAGTGACTCAAAAATGATGACTTTCACTTTGTATTTTTCATATCACCAATCTATATACTGCAAATATGCCTTCAATTTATCATATACTGAAGATTTCTACTTGTGCACCAGGATAATTAAAATTAATTTTGTTCCTAAATAGTTCTCAACCTTGTAAGACAACAATCAAAATATTGTACAAGCAGACATGGTGGCACAGTCTTATAACCCCAGCACTTCAGCAGGCTGAGAAAGGGCAGTTAAAAGCCTGAGCACTGCCTTAGCAAGCTGAAAGAGAGAGGAGGGGATTGTGGCTCAGTGAGTACTCCCTGGGCTCAAACTTTAATGCTACCCTTCCCCACACACACACAAAATAAAACAATGGCCAACTGTGTAACAGGAATTTTAACAGGAATATATAAGAAATAGATTAAACAAAAAGCAAAGCTTTACTGCAAGCTCCACAGTGTGAAGACTAAGTACTCTAATCATCTGGGCAATGAAATCCAACTATAACTTTATTGGTGTGGAGGGGCAGGACAGGCATAGCTAAAGTTCTAGATTGGAGACAGCATGCATGAGACGACAAGTGTTGAGAAACAGTAGAAGTAAGAACTTTTTCTAAGTGAAAAAATTCAACATTATTTGAATGCTATCATTTCTGAACTGCCTGCTAAGTGGCTGTGCTACTCAGAAAAATAGGACAGATCATATATCCCAGATTGCACAGTCTAGTAAGGACAGGCATCCTGCTGGGAAAGAAAGGTGTGACTCAGAGCTATGCAACTTGGGCTTCATTCACAGAGCAAAGGGGTATAGACAGAGCAATGGCAGTGCAAAGGGTGTCAACAATAAAGGAGGAGGTTTGGAGGAGTTAAGAAGCTCTCTCGATAATCCAAACAAAAGAATGAATCTGAACTAATTCTGAGTGTCTGTTGAAACTGTGAAAAGAGGCAAAAGTCGTTGACAACACAGAATCAAGCAGCCCTGCTCACCATGGGGTAAAGCATGGCCCATACACAGGATAAATAAAGGATGGTTTAGCTTTGGGGGCAAACAGGTTATCCTGTTAAGAGGTCCTAAGGGCCAGACTGATAGCTCAATGCACTGAAGTGCTGGTTTAGGCACCACACGCGTGCCTATAATTCCAGCACTTAGGAGGCTAAAAACTGCAGTCACTACAAATCCAATCTACACAGTGAGGCCCTGTAGACCATGCCCTAAACATAGAAAAGAAAAAAGAAAAAAGAAAAAAAGAAAAAGAGGTCCAGATGTATCTGAAAATAAGGATTAAAATTCAGGAATGAGTGGAGGCTGAAAATTTGTACTAGGGAATCATCAGCTTAGGTGAAAGCTGAAACTAAAGATGAGATCATTTAGGGAGGGTGAAAAACAGATCGAGGCTGGAACTTTCTACATAATTATACAGTACTTCTTTCCAAATGATTCATCCTAAACGAGATACACTTTTAACTATGATAAAACACTCCAAATTAGGTATTAATTCTCTTCCTCCATCTGGACAACACTGTGTTACTGTCAGGTAAGTACTCAGTTACTCTGCTATCCATAAACTTGCTGGCAATTACTCAATATAATAAAACAGCATATATACTAGAAGCAGCATCAGACTTCATGTGAGTAGAATGTATGGTGTTATTTCCCTTTACAAGAAGTCCTCAACCTCAACCTTCCAGAAAAAAGATCACTTGGTTCCAAAGATTATCTTTGGAAATGCTTCTTGCTGAGAAAAAAACTAGCACATAATCCCAAGCAAAGTTTCACAACTTTTTTTTTTTTTTTAAATTTTATTTATTTATTTGTTTGCTTGTTGTGTTTGTTTGTTTCTTTATTTATTCATTTTGTGGCTGGCTCAGCCTGCCCTGGTGGTGGCGCTGGCGCAGCATGTGGTGCCGGGGATCGAACTGCAGTTCCCGCAGTTGCCTGAGCCCTCCTAAGCAGGCGCTTTAGACCACTGAACCATCTC